>JAUZNJ010104246.1:6940-20819 GCA_034780135.1 Jordanella pulchra | reverse complement strand
CAGTACTTATCCAATAGGAGGCTTGTACCTATTTGCTTAGTTAAATCCAGGTGGCGACTTTTATTTTGGCCAGGCAGCATAAGAGTTGCCAGACCCACAGCCAAAACAAGATAAACATGGCAGCACATGAGAAAGAACTCAAGGCTGCTGCCATCACATCTTTTTTGTAAAAAATTGTGATTAAAGCTTTGTACAAGGAATAGCAAGAAGCACTAAATGCCAGATGTGAGAAACGTAAAGCCATGAAGTCATATCTATGTCATGTATTTGTTCTGGCCAGCCACCAAGCACAGTGAATTAAATTATGCAGATTGGGCTCACCTGGTTCAGTGGCTGGGCAGAACAAATACATGACATAAAGATGACTTGATGGCTCCACATCAACCACCTCTGCTCATCTCCCTGAACATCTCAACTAGGATATTGTATCCAAAAAACTACAGTTTCTGTAACAGGAACTAAAAATACAAACATGTTATTCAGTAGATTGACAAGAATTCCTTGGGGTTAGGGTTAGGCTTTGTTTTCTAAGAGGTATTTTTACGCTGAACCATGCAGACATGGGATGAAAAACAAGGACTGAACAGCAAAAGAAAAAAAAAAGAAACTGGAAAAAGACATAATCACAGAATTATTTTTTTTTTTCACCAAAGCTTCCAGAAAGGAGACGTCACTGCTGGAATACTCATTATGACAAAAACCCTACAAAACCCGCAGAAGCATTTTTTCCTCCCGACTAACAGTGATTAGGGAGCTCTCCAAAACACACAAATGAATGCCAAATTCTTGGCCACGTAAAAGACCGCATTGCAAAGGAACCTTGGGTCCAAAATAACCGTGTTCTGCTCTCTGAGTAACCAGATACCATAATCCAGCTCAGAATAAGACTAGCAGCAACTAGGCTGCCATCTCAGTAGTCTGTCAAGTGCTGTGAAGGCTAGTTGATCCTTACCTCCAGAATTTACTTTTAACAAGGTAACTAATCTCAATTTTAGCAAAGTACAAATACAACATTAATTTATAACAAACTAATATTTTTGTATCTTTACATTGTGAATTGGTTCTTCTGACACATACCAGGTGTTCCTAGTTTAATCCTAATTTGATATAATTTAAAAATTCCTTAAAACAAACATACAGTACATAAATTTCAAAAAGTTATTTTTTATAGTTTAGATTATTATTTTATTATTATATACCTCACCCTATTACTGCTAAGGTAGATATACATTAAACAAGATCTGGCACACTGAGAACTTATTATTTTCTGATAATAAGGTGGCACCCTGACTAAGTAATTTTGAATAAAATTACTAACATTGACTAATTAACTTTGTCACTCATTAATAGTCCTAATAATACCTACTCACAGCCAAAACAAAAAACAACAGTCTTTGCATTCAATTGAATCTTAAATACATTTTACTAAGGTTTGAAATGAATAAACCTAAATTCCAACGAATAAACAAAAATACAACAGAGTTACAGAGACAAATAGCTTTGAATAATTGCAGAACTGAGTTGCTCTAAAGACATCAGATCTGCACTCTTACTCAACTCAAGATTGGCCATCCTTTTTTCAAAGTTTGCATGTTTAGGTATGGCCTTAAAAGAGAACATTAAAGATTGGGGGGGGCATAAAACGTGTTTAATGAATTATTGAAACAAATAGAAAAGTCAAATCTTTTATGCAGTCTAGAACATGTAAATCTTTTTATCTCAAAACTGTCTATCACCAAGTAGTTGTACAGGTAAGGGAGGACCATGATCATTAGTTGTTATTCAATCAGTCACATGAAACTTTTTTAAGTAGATTAATTAATTTTAATTTCTTTAACTAGTTATATATTTCTAATCAAAAAATAGATATAACCTCTTTATATTTGTTGTTTAATTAATCAACTTTATTTAGCACACAACTATAAGCTAGAAGGAAAAAAAGGGTTTTATTAGTGTGAATGTGAAAAATGTGAGTTTAATTTGTAACTTAATGCCAAATTTGCAACTTTTAATTTAGGCCCGTGCCCTATCAGCTTTCAAAAAATTGACCAAAATGTATTTTCCCAACAAAATACTAGCAGCTATATACATTTTCTAGGCAGGTAATGAATAATGTTGTTCGCAGACAGATAAACAAGGCTTGTTGCTTCTATACAAATGAACAAAGAAAAACTAAAACTGAAACTTATCACACTTTTTTTTTTTTTCTATCCATCCCACAGATTTTTTTCTAAACTTTAGTCAACGTGAAGAGAAGCTGTAGCACAAAAGTGTTGACAGGATTGCAGCAGGCACATAAAATATGCCCTTTAGTGCATGTATGTGTGTAACAGGACAGTATTTTATAGCCATAGGAAGCAATTGTCCACTGGAAAAATGGAACAAGAACAAGAAAATGGATTCTTTTCATTTTAGCATTCAATCACTCTGTTGCTGTAGATGGATTAGAGTCTGGAGTTATTTAAATCAAGGCCATGTTCTAGCACCTCATTATTTCGGTCATAATCATTTGGAAGAGGGATGAATGTGTAGAGGATATCAGCAGTGAAGCATACAGATGTTCAAATGGTAACTGAGGTGGTTCGCTCATTATCCAGACTGTTTTAAAAACACAGCCTGAGTCATGGAGAGGACAGAAGGCTTAAAGTTTACGTTGATGATAGTGGTGATAATTCAAAGTGATTGGCTATGTCATTAAATTAGATCAGAGAGTTGGAGTGATTGGAAAAGGTTGTTCTGTATTTTTTTGTCTAGCAGTTGGCTAGATATCAAATTGATGCATTTTTCTTTTTGCACGTTACGATTTGTTATCTACAAGTCATTTTGAAAGCCCAAAAACGAAGAACTCACACCACTTTAGTCTGTGAATTCATTAGACTTTTTCAGGCTGTGACAGGAGAAGGAAATAAAAATGGATGATAGGAAGAAATCGACATTGACAAGGTAATGCCTAATTGGTGTTTCTAAAAGTATCTAAAGTCTAATTTTTTTGAAAAAACTTAAGTTGTACAAAATGAGTATGAAGTTGACCTTAATTAGGCATTGTGTAGAAAAGAAAATCTTTAAAAATGACATTTTAATTCTAAAGCTTCTTTAGGTTAAAATATCCAATTGATCCATTCTATCCCTGCTTAACCTTGTAGATTGGGGCCTGTCAACACAGGACACAGTGGAACTGGTGAAGTACAGATCACCAGAGAGGACAGACCACCGTGCACAAGCATTCTCACACCTGAATTCGTCAGTCTGAAGGGCAATTCAGATTGATGAATTAACCTAGCGTTTAGGTGTGTGAGTAAAAGAAGCATTATGAAAACACATTTTAAGAAATACAAAATATATTTTATAAAAGGTTAAATCTAAATCATTATCCAAACATAATTATACTAAAATGTAATATGTCTAAATAGTAAATGAACAGCATGTGTACTAAAGTATATATTAGTTTAACTGATCCCTTGCAGAAAGAATGTTCTGGTTTCAATTCCCAGTCTGGGATCCTTCTACATGGAGTTTGCATGTTCTCCTTGTCTAAATGTGGGTATTCTCTGGGTACTCTGGCTTCTTCCCACTGTTCAGAAGCATGATCATTAAGTTGACTGGCATCTCTAATTTGCCTTTAAGTGTGTGTGGATGGCTGTATGTGGCATAAGATGGATGAATGTATTTTTACCAGAAAAAAAATACTGTAATAAAACTACAAAACTTTAAGTCAGTTAGTTTTACACATTACAGTTTCTTTCATGAAAAGTTAATACAAAGATGCATATTTTGAAATTTGGACAAATTGCTCGCAATAAAAACAGCAAATAGATTGGAAATTTAAAGAGGAATATACATAGAAGAGGTGAAGAGCACAGTTTTTCTAAAAACAAGACAAAAATCTATTTAAAATTAATGTTACATTTCTGTGACTAACCTAACTCACTGTGAAACACTGTAGGTTTGTTTCCCATTTAGAAACTATGGGCCTGCATACAAACAATCTTTAGCATTTTGTGTGGGTTATTCAAATCATTTAAGGGGCAACAGATTTATCCATTAACAGTGACTTTCCAAGATAAGGCTTCAGCAGGGAACAGAAAGCATGAATACAAAGTGTTAGTGTTAATGGATTAGAGAGGTATGAATTCATATTAAAGAAATTATAATAGAGTTTTAGACACTGGCCATGTTTAATCCTATTCCAAAGTGAGGATTTGTTCTGTGGTGTACCTCTGAGTTTATGCAGACCACATTATGAAATGATAATCACTGTCTGTGGAAAAGGCTCATAGGAACCATATGAAATACAGCCATTGAAATCTTTATCACAATTATTAGGTTAATAAATGTCAAATATTAATTTATCTAAATATGCCGGCCAGGTTCATCAAGGGTCATTTCTAGCACCACTGTGTCTATCTGTGCATGTCACTGTTCACAAAGGTTACCAGTGGCCAGGATTTTGTATCCATCAGGCCTAAAACAACCCTAGCTGCCTAGCTGCCTACCTATCATCTATTTTCGATGACTGTATATTATTAGTTAACATTAATGTAGAGGAATTTTCCCCTCTCGGTTGCATAATTACTTTAATTCACTCCCACTCGGGCATTATAACATTTCCTAGGATAACAAAACCATTAATGTCAAACCTCAGCATTTTTATTTGACTTAAAGGAGCACTGTATACCTTTGTCATTAGGGGTGCTAGACCTGTAACTTCCAGGTTTAGCTCCCCTGAAGACCACCGATAACACTGCACTATTGCGAAATTAAACAGTCTCCCTCCATTGTTTCGGAATATGATAGCATACCACTTTGGAACAGCAGATTATGAAATCAGAGTTAATTGTAAAGACAAGGCCACATAGCCTGGCATAAGCCAGATTTATATGTATAGTTCAATTTGAATTCTACACAGTATCCATCTGGAAAGGCTACTGTGGAAAGTGTTCGCAAAAGGGAGGGAACTTCAGTAAAATTCTTTGAGCTGATTGGGTAAATCACCAAGTAGCACCTGCCTTCCATGTCAAGCTTTTAGCCAATCACAGTACCAGTACAAGCTGTGACGAATCACATTATTGATTTGTTTCACAACTAGCGGAGTAACTGATAAATCAACCTCTTAGATACTGAGAGGAACGCACAAAAATCTTTCCCAGCCACAAAGGCAAAAATGACGCCCTTTTGCTTGTTTTTCAAAAAGAAGTAGAGGGTATTCCAGCTACAACTGGTGCAGCCATGTTTGTTTGGCTTCAGCTGGCTTAACTTCAAGGGAAGTTAAGACTCCAGTAAGGTGGAGCTCTAGGTCACATGACCCATTCAGCAATGGATCTGATCCTCTCCAGTTACAAAGATGAGTTTTTAATAAGGGCAGCCCGCACAGAGCATCAATATGTGCCACAAGATGATGGCCTAAAAAAATTGTATCATATATTTCTAATTACTTAATTAAAAACTTGCATAGTGCTGCTTCCAGTCTTTACCACGACCACCCTAAATATTTCACTGTAATTGTAGGGGTTTTGTTTTATTTAATTATCCATTCATATAGGAGTAGACTTACTACTTTTCTTTATTCCTTCTACATAACACAAGTGATTCTTGTACAGTAGTTCTGTTTTCTGTCATTAATCCAGAAAATGACCTTTCAATTTTAGGGGACAATCAAAGTGTTTAAAGCCGTCTTTTTTGTTGTTTGGGATAATCAGCGCCATTCGCCTCAGAACTGTTCAATGGAGGCTAATTTTGCCCAACCTTTTTCTGAATATTAAAAAGTAACTTTAATTAAAGCAATGCTTGCTGTGCTTAGTATTGAGTTGTTTGGGTAGTTTTTATATGATCTTTTATATTTAATTTGGCATCAAAAGGTGTGATTCCAACAATCAGGGACTCACCTGCAGACAATGGGCAAGTGTTTCTGCTTGTGTGACTTTTTGTCTTTTTGTAGTGTGTAGAAGACAAGGAAAATATAGTTAACGAACCATGGCAAACTGTCACTGTTCCTTAGCCTACATCCACATGAACGTGCTTAAATGCACAAGTCGAATTCTAATGCGGACCCCCAAAAAGGTGTCAGAATGAGATCCTTTTGAAAATGTTTTACTTCAAAAATGATAAAACATGAAATTAAAGACGATTTCAGAAGGACTGTATATGTAGGACTTCTTTTAGAGTAATTTTGGTAAGTTGTTCACTGGAAACGTTCATCACTGTGTCATCCAACTGTGGTTACTGGCTATGACTTTGGTTTACAACTGGATCTGTAACTGAATATGGATCTGCAACCTATTAGTCTTTGTGTCTCATAAGTTATGTAATTTCTTAAAGAGACATTACAGAGTTTTATAAACTTTATATAAATATAGGGGGCAAAAACAGGGTGTGAAGGTGGCACAGTGGTTAGCGCACACGACCCATGCACGGAGGCCTTAGTCATCGACGCAGGCTACCTGGGTTCGAATCTGGCTTGTGGTTCTTTCCCACATGTATCTCCCCCTCTCTCATACCCCCTTTCCTGTCAGCCTACTGTCAGAAAAACCAGCCACTAGTGCTGGGGGAGAAAAAAAAGAGGGGTCAAAAACTTTCTAAAACAACTGCATACTCCCTATATCTAGTTCTTGAGTTTTTATGGGTTTACAGCATGAACATCCTTGAAGAATACATGCTCTTGGTTGATATGAATGATGCCAGTTTTGTAAAAACAAAGACAAAACCTTAAATGTACAATATTTTTAAAGTTTTAATATCTATCAACACACAAAGCTTTAAAGCTACACGCCAAAATGTTAAGGAATGCAAAAAGTGAGGCCTGCTGTAAGGATCTAATCTCTTTTCCCCCACTATTTTCCTTCCCTTATCTTACCTTGTTCACTGATTGAGTTGAACAAGGTGAGATAAGGGAAGTGGAAAGGTAGAAGGGTTGGTCAATACCTGAATCTGTGGGTGGAAACAGATGCCCATATGTTAAGTTCAAAAGCGGAGATTTGACAAACCTCTCCACTAAGTGGGACGCAAACAGCCCAGATGTTGCGGATGAGTATACTGCTGATGATAATGGAGCTTAGGAGATAATTACAAAACCATGCATGCGCATCACTTTACACATGAATAACCAAACCTAATGCGCAGAAGCTAAGCAAATGCAACCAGACATGTGTGCAGAAAATAACTGTCTTTTATAAATGAGTTAAGAAAACTAAACTAATTCAAACTGGCCATGCATAGATTCAGAGAACATGCGATAGTAACGTGATTAATCTGTTTCTTTTTATGCATTCAATATTTTGTAAAACCTTCAGAAAAGGAGAGCAGCTGAAATATTCGTTTCTATTATGAATCTTTACAAAAATGTACAGCTTCCCCTGAATCTGCTTCACAGCAAAGCTCATCCTATTGAATGAAATACGATCCAGGTAATAAAAAAAAAAGAAAAAGAAACTCGTGCAAGAATAAACAAATGTAACTCATTCAAACCTACCTTTAAAAAGCATAGCTGTCCAAATGTAAAACCTGACCGAACATGGACCCCAAAACTTGTGGCACCGCATTCTAGCGCTGCTGCGAACTTCGCTGCCCGGCTGTGGACTCTGAGCGTCAGATACACGAAGATGCCGCTTCGTCTCTGTGATGGAATGAACCAGAGACAGAGGAGAGGCAAAGAGGAGGAGGAGGAGGGGAGAACATAGAGGAGGGGGGGGAAAGGGACTGACAGACGGCACTGTGGAGTTCAGAATGGCGCCGTCACGCAGCACCAGGTACATATTTACTCACACACAGACACGTAGGCTGGTAAACAGCCTGTTCATTTTGCAGGGGATATTTTAAAAAATAAATAATTAAAACTCTGAAGTGGAAACGTACAGGTGTATCTTAATCGTGAAAACAATCAAGCCAATTTATGCATTCTTAGTTTTTCAGCTTAGATAAACTTATATTTTACATGTTAAAATTTCGGCTTAAAACTAATCAAAATTCAAAACAATTAGAATTAGCATCATTTTTTAAAATAGATAAAATACATTTCTTCAACAGAATTACATTCCATCCATGAACCTTATATAATCATAAAAAATACTGCTGCCTTTACATTTTTCCAGCAGTCATCCTCCAAAAGGTGAATAAGCCACTAAAGGTAATAGCTAATGCCTTTTTAAAAAATGTGATTTGTTTTAAGAACTTTGAAAAGTGGGCAACAAAAAGGTGACAGAGGACTGCAAAGCAAATCCTATTCATAATTTTAAAGGAGAGCCATAATACTCTAAAAACTGAGCTTAAGAGTCACCTACATAGAAGACATGACCTGCAATTGTTACTTTCCTTGTTCAGTCCTAAACTATAAACATCTTAACTGGAATAAGAAAAAAAAAATTACAGGACTTAGGTTTAGGTTTATTTTGGAAATTAATGTCCAACGGTTCGAGTAAGTGTGGACAGGCTCAAAATTCAGTCTAACGTTTCCATACTTAGTGATATTCTAGGGAACTGAGAAATCTAAATTTATCAAGTCCTAAGGCATCAGAGCTGTCTGCCAGAATACTTTAGAGCACTTAATGCTATTCTATATGGACAACCTTTATGGAGATTCTGATTTAATTGTCCATTACTTGGCACCTACCAACACTGAAAAAATTATTACTTCCTGCTTTAGCGAACATCATATGGCTTTACTTGGCAAGCCAGCAACCCCATCTGACCTTTAGCCCACAGAGAAACGTTGAAGTATTTTCAAGAGAAAGGGGAGAGAAACCAGATCCAAAAATGTAAATAAGCTGAAGGCCACAGTAAAAACCATAAAAACAAAGGAAGGGCTTTTTAAATACCTCAGTAGAGCCGCTGGCTTTCAATATGTCAGGCATACAATATAAGAAACAGATTGTTTTCATATACAAGGACAGCACCCTTTAAAAAGTAGAATCTTGATAAAAAGATGAAAGGAATATATTTAAATTGAATGATTTTTGTTCACAGTCAAGCTCAAGCCAAGCAGTTGTTAAGTTAGTATGTTGTTCTGTAACTCGGGTGAGTTTTTTTATTTTTAAATTCTCTTAGAGTTGTAGTCACTGGTCTAAAAAACAGTCAATAAATGTGGAGTCTGCTCTTAGTTTATTTTTGGGGCTACATCATCAAAGCACTACTAGTTAACTTCACATAGTTGCTTAGTAATATAATACTAGAGAAGGTCACAACAATTTATGTAAAATGATTTTCTGTATGGTTGGTTTTATCAGAATTTCAGTGTTCCTAATGTTTGATTACTTTTTGTTTTAATTGATTGCACAACCATGATGTATAATTATTTTAGCCCCTTAATTTTGATTCATTAAATAAATTGTTATAGAGCGATATTTCAGTAATAAACAATTTATGCAAGAACAAAAAGTGTGTCAACTAATCCCAGCCAAGTTTAATAACAAACAAGGTTAAAAACAGAATAATTTGATTAGTTCCATGCTTCAATTACGATACACCGTGTTTGGTAAAGCTACTAAGAATCATTGACAGCCAATAGCTCATACCAAAAAGAAGCACTTTTCTTTAATGGAGTACCTCTGGGAATTTCTTTTCTTATTTTTCTTTGCACCACTGATGATTTAAACTCTAAAAGACAAAGATAGTTTCCAGTCTCTTTGATTTTAGACTAATATTACGCTGAGTCATGCCAGGTTTACTTTTTTAATTAAATTTAGCTGATTTAAATATTTCAAAGAGGCCATTTTGGATCTTTTTATTACTCTCTAAGTCAGAAACAACTGTCCGTCATCATAAAAAATTATTGATAGCTACTATATTCATATAGATAGAATATTCTATTGATTAGACTGTAATTATAATCTGTAAAAACGAATAACAATATTTTAAAGTGAGACACATTAAGTTTATGGATTTAACATTTTCATTTTATTGGCCCAGCTGAAGAGAACATCTTGAGATTAAATGTCTTGTATATCTTTTTGCCTGTAAAGGACAGTACCGGTACAGTGAAAAAAGACCTCACTGGAAACAGGTGTGCAACCCCATATTCAGAGGATATTTAGATGTGCAACAGGAAAGAGCATTCACCTAGAGTACAGAGAACACCTGGAGTACTGCAGAAAATCCTAGGTCAGGAAGACAACAGTAAGTCACAGCATAGCTTGAGCAAGCATTGAAACTAGACACTATTCACTCTCTACCAAATGGAGTCTAATCTGTTTGTCTTCACTTTAAGGTTAATGAATGAAAAGTGAAGATACTTATTTTACAAGCGTGTTTACAGTAGTGCCTGCTCCTTATCATGCATGTTGTTATGGTGTTCATCGTGTTAAGAACTGCAGTGATGTGGTTCTGTGAATCAAACATTGCTCGTATTGAAGCATTTAGCAACTGAGCAAGCCCCAGATGAGAGTCAGGTCTGCTGAGGTTGAGACTTCAACTCTCAAGATCTCACTAGATCAGTGTAACTGTATGATTTAAAAAAGAAGTTTCTAGATTGTACTGTGTGTATTTAAAACAATACTTACCTAACCTCCAGTTAATTAGTCAATATTGGAATCAATATACAGTCTGGTTATTGGATGAGTGCATGTCTATTTAGAAGTGTATGAAGTGAGCTTTGTTATTATTAAAACTGGGATTGATTCATTTCTCTTAGGCTTGGTTTACACTTGACTATGAGGTTTGCGTGGCCAAATTACGTCATTTTGGGCATCTACACCCGTCCACGTGGACTGTGAACGAAAATTTCTGTACAGAGCACATAGGAAAATTTGTAACTATACAAAAGGATCCATGTGGAAAACATGGAGAGCAAACAACTGCTCGTGCTGGCAAGGGTTCGCAAAAGGAAACATCTAGAGACATCCCATGATTTAGCCCATAAAGATCACCACTATAAACAGATTGTGGAAAAAGTGCAGGAAATAAATTACAGTTACTTTCAAACGGCATGAAAAGGCATCGATAAATTTGCAAACAGCTGTGTTTTCTACCTCCTCATGTAGTCATGATCATAATCATTATCATAATACTATTAATAAAGAGATATAGATGCTTACAAAGTCCTGTATACTGTATTTTCTTGTTTATCTCATAGTTTGTTTGCTTTCTTTGAAAGAACACAAAGCCAAGATGTTAAGTTTGAATTATATATAAGCATTCAGCTCTGTTATCAGGTCATCAGGCTCCTTAATTGTGGAACCAACTTCTAATTCTTTTTTGTGAGACAGACACCCTGTATACCTTTAAGCTAAGCTTAAAACTTTACTTTTTTACAAAGCTTATAGTTAAAGTGGTTCAGGTTATCATCATCTCTACAGTTATGCTGCTTTAGGCTTAGTCTGCTGGAGAATATAGGGACCACTTTTCATCATTCTACTTCATTCTATCTCTATTCTCCCATTCTGTGTAATCAGTTAGTTCAACCCCTAACTGTATGTGTTCTCTTCCAATCCTCTGACATTGGTGCTGGCTCAGAGCTCGTCTACTTGGCTGTGTCTTTCCTGGACGGGGCCATCTCTGTTGCTAGTTACCAGTTACCTTGTGTATATCCGCTTCTTTTTGTGTGCATGCTTCTTTCTTGTTGAATCCTAGTCAGCCTTGGCAGAAGCCCACTCACACTGACCCTGGTTCTGCTGGAGGTTTCCTTCTTTTAAAAGGGTTTTTTAGTGTCCCCTTTCGCTGCATGCATGCCTGGTGTGCGGAATTGTTGTCACAATTAGACATGCAATTTAGTTAGGTAAAACAGTTTTTTGAATATGTTTGATCTTTCTGGTCTTGAAAGAAATACGTGTTTTTTGGAGTCCCAAGGCAAAAATTGGTTTGAGTTAAAAATTAGCTTAGCATATCTATTAAGGTTATCAGTATGAAGCTATATGAGAAGGATGTCTTATCAACATTACAACCTAGACTCTTATTTTGTTTTCATGCTCCATATTTTTTTCTCTAGTTTTAGTATATTTCCTTTGAATAATTCCAGTACTGTAGAATGAACCAGACATATTTAGTGTCGTTTTTGGGTCCTTATTGTTGATTCTGTATTAGAAAAATAAAAAAAGAGAAGAAAAAATGCCAAGAAATCTACAAGTGAACTATCACATCATCCTCTTTTCAATGATAATAAGAGAGTTAGGTGAAAAGGTCAGAGTTGAAATGTGGTTTCTGCAGTAAACCTTTGGCCAGTAGCACTTAGCAGCCTGGAACCAGGAAGGAACAGATTGTGCAGCTTTGTATGGTATCTTTCTTCACTAATTGGCACCATCTTGCTTGGTAAAAAAAAACAATTTAAGTGTGTAATCAAAACAAATGTACTGCATGTGTTCAAAACCGTCTAAAACATGCCTAGTCAAAGCGACAAAAGGCCATTTTAAATACAATCAATGTGCAACTTATTATTATTAAGAAATTACATGTAATAATTTAACTGTGGTGAAGTAAAATAAATGACTTTACTGCAGATAACTTCTATTATCCTAATCTTACATACAAGACAAAGTGTTGCTTTATCAGTTCTTAGGTTATAATTGAACAATACAACACATTAACTGAAACATACTGTATTTTTATTTATAATTGCTGCTCTTGTTGATATTAATTGTATCCATATCTTCAAAGTACAGCAAGTGTGTAAAACATTAATAAAAAAATGCTTAATGTTGCATTGAAAAATAGTTCCTAATGAATCTTATTAATTTTGAAAAAAAAAAACAGTAGAAAAAGAAAAGGGGCTTAATTCATTCTCTGTGAATTCTGTGTAACAGACAGAAATAGTGTCTCCAGTTCATAAAGCAAGCCCTGATCACCCTGCTTGTCGCACAGCGTGACAGCTGTGCAACAAGCAGGGTTTTTCTATAAATGCACCATGTGCCGCTTTGCAATTTTCCCACTTCCTGGTGTTACAATGGCGTTCATCAGCTACATTTTTTTGTATTTGTCTCCTTTTTGTGCCAAGCTGGCTCACAATCAAATGACCTATTTATTCAAGTCCATAAATAATTTCAGATGCAAACAGGACCCCACAGGCAGGGAGAAAAAAATACTGCCTATTTTTCCAAATGTTCTCTCTGAATGGTTCCACCGTGTCTCTACACAGCAGTAGAAGGAGTTTTGTTTAAAAGAAGACTCAAGTTTGTTTTATCTAACTACTTTTTACCTACATATTTAGTTTGAATTTGCATGTTCATGATTCAGGAAACTGTATTAACGAACGTTTCACTACAGACTGTAGACCTACTCATCTTCATGTTTTCACAAACATCTGGTGACAGTAAAAAGATGGAAACGTAGTTGTTAGACTCATCATTATATCAAATAAGTCAAATAACAGAAGTGCTTGGAGGCTAAAGTAGCAGCTGTAAGATGTTTGCAACGGTCCAGTCTTTAGTGAATTATGAAGTCGTTTAATGTTTTTTAAGAAGTCCAACTATTGAAAAGAGCCCAGAGTGTCTGGTACCACATGGCATCATTACACAAGTTCTGTATTTAATACCAAACCACATCTGTTTCTCCATATCTAAGCCTTTAATGGCTTTTGGCTGTTTGAGCAAACCAAATAAAAACAGCAAAAAGCATCAAATGAACGACAACAGCATGCAAAGTTGCCACCATACTTTTTCTTAGCCATGAATTAAATCAGAGACTTTCAAATAGACTCTGATGCAAGACCTTACATTATCATCTTATATAATCTAAATCTGAAGTAATTATATCTTTTTTCTTTAACTGTCTTGAAATGTCTGCTTTCTTTTATTTCTACCTAAATGTGTAAATATGTTAAATATGTTAAACTCATTTTAGAAATGGTTCAGTTTGTTTTTGAACTTTTGATGGAAATTAAAACGAGAGATCATATTTCTCCTATCTTAGCTTCTCTTCATTAGCTTCCTGCTCATTCTAGAATACATGTTCTCTCATATAA
>JAUZNJ010104235.1:0-17238 GCA_034780135.1 Jordanella pulchra | reverse complement strand
CCCCCCCCCCCCCCCCCAAAAAAAAAAAAAAAAAAAAACTTTTTTTTTTTTTTGTCCCCCCTCAAAATTCTCAAAACTGGTGTTACAACTCTCCCCATGTGAGGTTAAACCCCTCAGTTTCCACTACGGTAGCAATAATGATTATCTATACAATCGCCCTTGTAAAACAGCAGTGGGGGTCTGTGTAAGAATTAAGATTTGTAAAAAGACTTATATTACCTTCGCGCTTTTTTTTTTTTTTTATGTCAAAGGTACAAACTCTGTTCTATCAGTCAGACATACACTTAGTCTGATTACAATAGACAAAGATGAAAACGGGACATTTTCATCCTTTGACAAATACTATGAAAACATGTCTCTGGGAGGAGCTTTCACTGTCACAGTGGGGGTGTAGGGAAGTTGTTTATATTTAAACAGATATTACTAAATGATGTCGTCGGGAGGATGTTGCTGAACTGTTGCAGAAAGAGGATCTGATCTGACCATGTTAAAATCACTCTACTGCTAATTTTCTTTGGTATAAAAAGCTCTAAAAATCACTTTTGTCCTTTAGCTTGCCGGCTAAACAGTCACAAAGACTCCTCTTCATCTTGCTCACCTTGTTCTCTCAGGTTTAAACTTCCAGAAGTAGCTAAAACTTCAGTTTTATTATTAAACTCTGACCACTATTTCTAACCTCATTATGATGGCAAACAGTTTACCTTCCACTTAGGACTGAAAGCTCCTGCCTCATTTTTCCACCCGTCATTTAAAGGCTGATGTTCCTTGGTCGTCTTCTTTCGGGTTGAGCCTAACTTTTCATTGTGATCAGCCGCCCTCTTTTGCCACATTTTGGGTTAATGTTTCCTATGCAGGCTCGCTCTTGTTGTGGAATACAAACACCTGAAATATAGCACTTAAAAATCCAAGATCTTTACTTGTTTTAACTATATTATGATTTTTAAGCCTTCTAATTAAGCATCTACGAAATCCTTGGAGGTTTTTTTTTTTTTTTTTTTTTCTTGGGTTTTCCACCTAAGCCTATTAAAGCTGTGTTTTGTATCTCAGACCAGGCTCAGACGAGCATCGCTGGTCAGCCTGCCGGTGGATCTGAGGAGAGCTGGCAGAAGCTGGAGCCTTCAGTGGAGTGTGGAGATGATGCCATGACGCTGACCGTCAGGAGGAAACCAGCCAAACAGTTGCTGCTGGACCACGGTGAGGCCAGGCCCTGTTCGGTTGGCTCACACCTGGTCTCTGATCTTTCTGCAAGTGTATTTCATTCCCCATGTTAGATGGAAATGAGTGGGTGGAAAGAATGGTTGATTATGGTTTGATTTAATTTTCCTGATCCATTGGAAAATCACGTTTCTTATAATATTATGCTGGTGTAGTTTTTTTTTTTTTTATGTTTTATTAAATGTATGGTGCATTGCATCTGAATAAAACCGAATCAATCTGGGCGAGAAGCAGATGTCTCCACTAGGGGGCAGTAGAGCTGAAAAGTTCTGCCGTTTGGATGGATGGAACAAAAAGCTTTTAAACTAATCTTTCTCTGACCAGCATTAAAGAGGTGGTTATTTAGGTATCTACAATTAGTCTGTTTCTAAAAAAGGGTCTGTTTGACTTTATTTTTTTATTATTTTGGTAGCAAAAATAATCAGATCTTTTATTTTTTTATTATTTTGGTAGCAAAAATAATCAGATCTTTTACATTCAACATTTTATTAACTACCATCTATAGCCACCAACTCTGTTAAAGTTGGTTGGTTACTTAATTCCCAGCTTGAGTGTCTCTCTGCAGGAAGCATCCGGATTTTATAAAAGCAGCCAAACAGCTTTGTGTAAGAATGTAAAGTCAGGCTGCCAACATCAGGAAATAAGAACACGATTTTGAAATACTTTGGGATGCTGAGATGACTTCTAGGATTTCAGCTTTCTATACTTCCTCAGTACTGTTAGCTCAAGGCAGTTTGATCTTTATCTCACTTTTTATTGAAAACCACAAAGTACTTAACATACTGGCATTAATGAATGAATGAATATTGAGTTAAAAGGTGAATTTTTAAAAGATGTAGGAACTCTGAAGGCTTTAACATTTCTGTAATATAGGACTGACTTTGGGAAGCATTTCTCTGAAAGTTAAGTTTTTAAAGCGAACTAATAACCAATACAAAGTTATAAACAAACTGTTTTATTTCATTTTTGTTCTAATTTTAGGGCCTCTAAAGATGTTGTCGTCTAGAGAAGGGGAATGAAAGGGAAGCATAAAGAACTAATGTTTAGTTCCTGTTATGAAACAAATGTTCAGAAATATTTATTTCATAAATATTCTTGAACGGGTTGATCTGAGTGACCTTCGTGAAACATAACATTAACTGGTTGAAAAGAGACAATTTAGAAATTTTCATATTTCCATTGTTTGGGAAACTGATTTAGCAACTTGAAATGAAGCATCCAATGTTTGGATTGATCCCCGTCTGTTCCTCATGTTCTGATGGAAGTCATTACCTTCTAGTGAATGGCTCATCGCTGCCCCTGGTCCAGCTCCCTCCTCAGTGCGGTTACTCAGTCCGAGGCTCATGGAAAGACCTCATCCTGGTGGCTCAATATGATGCCTGTCATGTTGTCCGTGAGGTGTGGTAAAGTATTGTTTGTTTTCCTGTTCCAGTCTGAGGTATTGGATTAAAGCTTTGACTGGATTCAAACAGTGTTGAGCTGAATCATCCGGTTCTGCTTCACTGATTCATAGTTGAAGTATGATGAGGGTTTGTTTGTTCAGATGGTGGATTTTTTTTATATATATATATAAATTTTTTTTTTCCAGTTAAATGCTATGACTAGTTGACATGGTTTGAAGTATAGTAAGTGAAAGTAAAGTGTGAATGCTCCTCCTCAGGTCGGTGGTTTTGTGTTGCCTCTGCTGTGGAGGGGGATCCCAGTCAGGGTGTCATGTCCGGTCTCTCAGATCGGAGCTCAAAGCGGGGGAGTTTCCTCCCTCTGCTGCTTCCCGAACGGCATGACTGTGAAACTGGAAGGACTGTTGGCAACAAAGGATCTACATATAGATGGTCATTTTTCTTTGGAATCAGCCAGAATTTAAAACAAGCATCTCCTTTGACCTCTGGGTTTGATCTTTTTTCCTCTCTTCCTCTGCAGTGAGGGGTGAATGGACCCCTTTGGAGCTGTTGGTTGAACAGTGCGGTTACACTTTGGACCAGCGATCTACAGAGACTCTCGTCGACGTCCCGTTTATTACTTGTGGTGTAACGGTAAAGGTAAAAGATAAACATTTTTGATTTGGTACAGAATATTTACTGATATTAAGGTACAAAAGTTATGATTAAGCGTTTCCAAAGTGTTAAAACTCTCAAGACTTTTATTATTTTTTTCATGGTAAATTCATTGTAAAGGGATAAAAGAGGGAGTAAAATATTCACATGTATGCAGCATTGAATAACACAGCTCAGCCCCTTTCAGACCTGTCTCACTTCCTGTAGGTGGGGATCTGTGGGTGCAAATCAAAGCCAGACTGGCCGGATTTAGTTCCTCACAGTTAGCCGGGGTTAAATTAATAAATATTTTCCAAGAAAATAAGCTCCCCTGAAATTTAAAATGATAAAAGACCAGCTTATGTGCAAAGTTTGGCTTTATTGTTGCTAGCTTAATTCTGCAGTGTTGAAGCTGAATGCTGCGTGTTTGTAGGGTAGCAGAGTTCCCCCTGCAGCAGCAGATTGCCCAACTAATTGTTTTACTTCTGAGGAAGCAGCACTGACACTAGATTACCTCAGTAAGAGTACAAGTACTGACATCTTGGTAGCTGCAGAGTACTGATATAGGTACTAAATAGAAGCATTTTCACAATGAAGAGTTTGGTTTCTGTTCTCTGAAATGAAACATTTACATTTTTAATGCTGAAGGTTGTTTAGTTGGCAGCTGCAGCGAAGGTTGACTGCATTGTTTTGATGCCATCATGAGAGCCTGACACTGATAATGAACTCTATGAGCAGCAGAAATTATTTTGTGTAAAAAGCCTCCATCCTTGGTGGAGGTTAATCTTTTCTCCTTTGTCCAGGTGAGATTTATCAATGATTTGATATCAATTCTGTAATCTGTGTTTTAGTATATTAGCAGTAGCTGGATTATTGCTCCTTTACTGCATCTAAAACAGTATTTTTGCTTTACGTTGTGTTAAAATTCTGTTTAAATAGAAACTGTGGGCTTTAACTCGTAATCAAATATCTCCATATTCTGTTTGTTTTTAAAGCTTCGTGACCAAAATTGAGCTGCTTTATTTTTTTTTTTTTTCCAAAACCTTCACTGAATTTTCTTTCAGGATGGAAAACTCACACTCCTGCTTAAAATGGGACAGGAGATCTTCATGTTGGCTTGTCCTAATCCTGCCTTTGAGCCTCTGGCTGACGACCCCTCTGAGTCCATCAGAAAGCTGCTGAAACCGAAGCTTGAATCCCAGGGGCCTTTATTGTTCATGCCACCTCTCTACTTGGCTCCACCTTACTATCCTCACCCAACATATCACCATGGTTATTCCCAATATAGAGAGGAGGACTCATACAGCCCTCCTACTCCTCACTCAGTGGCTCCTAAAGATGACTTTAGGTCCCAGTTAGACTCACAACCCCATTACTACCAACAGATTGCTCTTGAAGATGCCTATGAACACTTCATCTCCCCAAAGCCTCAGTCGTCTGAAGCTCAGTCAGACAGTCCGGGTTCATTTCTTCCAGATCTAAAAGACAACCAGGCGGCTCTGGTCTCAGATCTCTCAGAGAACAGCGCCGTTCCCACAGCCCTTCCGATTCAGGTTGAAGCTCCTGGTTTCCAGGATCCAAACCATGACTTTAGCTCGTACTACCACTACTACCATCACCCCAAAATACCTCGTCCTGGCCCGCCTCAGGGCCCGGGTCCAGGTGGTCCAGGATCGCCTCCCCCTTCTGACTCCCTGAACTATCCTCCTCCATCAAAGCTCCCTGATATCCAGCCGTCTGAGGTCACAAACCTGACCTCTTCACCTGTAACCAAGGAAACGGAGTACGGTGCCACAGCGGTTCATCCGCCTTTTCCGTTCCTTCTCTACTACTACCCACATAATGCGAAGGATAAACGCCCGGGGCTGTTCCATTTTAACTGGGCCACAAAGACAAACATGTCATCAGCTCTTCCAGGGTTTTTAACTCAACGCTCATATCCTGAAAAACGATTTGTTTATCCCAACAAAAATAATAAAGAGCTGCAGGATGAAGATGACAAGCCTCCTACCAACCAGTCTCCAGATCCTGTCGCAGTTCCTCCTGACAAACCAGTTTTCCCCACTCCAGGATTTATGTTTAACGCAGATCCCCATAAGTACTACTACCATCCCTATTATAACTACTATCTGAAGTATTACGCACCTGAAGCTCTGCGTGGCGCCTACAGCCGTCTAGCTCAGACTTCATCCGACTCGTCTCATTTCAAACGCCAAACCGCTTCTCCTCCCAGTAGGCTGACCTTCCCCTACAGTTACTACAATCTCTACTATCTGCCTCAGCTGCTCAGATACCACCAGGAGCTCAGTCATCCAGGCTCCTCTTCTCTGCTTTCCTCAAACTTGGATCAGAGTGAACTGCAGAGGCTTCCTCGTGCTTCTGAGGGGCTTCAATCTAGTGTTCTCCCATCGCTGCCCAGCGCCTTTCATCAGGCTTATTTCAACTACATATCTTGGCTGCGTGGTAGAGATGGAGCTAAAGACAAGCTGGATGGCTACATGACAGGTACCTGGTCTCAATAGGAATCTTACCTTCATGATGAAGCATTTTAGAAGGTGCTACACTCCTTGGTAGGAAGTTGTTGCTGAGAGAATGACGAAAACAAAAGTGTCTATTTTTAATTTTAGGTAAAGACTTTATGCATGAATTCAAAGAATGCACAAAAGAAATCCTCTGGATGTGATGCATTTTGAACAATTGCATGTTTACCAAATGACTTTGTATTATTTTAAACTGTGCAGAAAACCTGTCGTAGATCATGTCAGATTCTTGTTAGCAGCTGTTTGTATCTGGAAGGGATTATACAGAAACGCCAACCACAATGAATGTGGATCTTTTTAAATGGAAATATAAATGCTAAAGACTGTTTTATATATTCAAATCATATTGGTTAAATTTCTTTCCAGTCTGCTCCATCACACATCCAGATATACTTAATAAAAATATTAAAACAGTGAATGAAAAGAGTTTTAATAATGAAATGCCAAGTCAAAGCTTAGACATTTTCTGACAAAAAACCCATTTATAAATAGTTAGTTTTTGTGGAGTTACAAACGGATGTGAACCAATAACCTCAGTTTGCAGTTTATTGTTGCACACAAAGGACATGTGTTGTAACTGGAAATAAAAAAAAAAAGCGCAGTTTAAAAATGAAATAAAGATCTTGATTAAAAAAGTTGAGAACTTTTTACAAATGTGTATATATATTTCTCTTAAATATTTAGCTTTTTTTTAAATATATTTTCCTTTTTTTTTGCATCCTAATCTCTTCACTTTTGGGAGCGGGTATTCCTCTATGGAAGCATCAAACAAATATAAGGCAGGATCACCCATAAGAAGTTGCTATTGCATTTCATTTTCTTTAAGAACCTTTTTCAAAGTTTCAAATCTTGAATGGATTTTTTTTTTTTTAAATTTTCATTTAGTAAACATGTTCTCTATAACAATATTTGAAACAAAATTCACTCCATGTATTTATTTTCTTGAAAAAAGGAAAGTTTTTAATTGGTGTTCATTACCTTTTTTAAATGATCAAGTTGCTGCTATACTCTGTCCTGTAAAGATAGGTGCTGTAATATTTAGTGTGAGTTTTAGGGTTATTTTTCTCTTTAGTCTTGAAATCTGTATCAAAGATTTACAAGATCCTATGAAATTTCAGCCTAAAATCTCAGAGCAGTGTATTTGAGATGTTTTTAAAGCTCAACTTTGCACTGAGAGGCATCCATTCCTGAGGACGCTTATAAGGGAAAACCAGAGGATTGAAAGTAAAATTCTTCTCGTATTACCTGCTCTGCTTTCCTTATGTGCTCAGATCAGCTGTGACTAATCCAAACACTCTGCCCCGCCCTGCTGTCTTGGACCCGTTTTTAGATCTTTACTGCACTAACTGTTTTTTGGCTGCTCTTCAAACACTTTGCAGCTTCCTCCTTTCCAACAAATCTAGATGTTACTTGTCCCAAAACCTAGAAACCAAATGTTGAATTAGTCAGAAGGTTAAAGTTTCCAAAGAAATGTTCATGTTGTTTTTGTGGTTGTTTTATGCTCTTTAATGATGCTGTATAAACAAAGCTGCTTTCCAGCAAATAACCTTCGTTTATCTGGGTCAACAGATGGCCAAGCGGGACATATTGTCTTTGCTGTACCTGACTCGATGTTGAATCCCTCACTGGCTCCACCTGCTCCTTCCTCTGAGGACAGGATGGTTTCCTGCACGTTGCAGAAGCTCTCCACAAATCCAGACGTCTACCTTGTTCCCTTGGAGAGCTGCATTAACAAACAAGTGAGCAACGTTTCTGTGGATCTGTTTTTCGCAAATCATGGATCTTAATTTGACGTTTATCTGTTAATTTAGAGATGTTTGAAAAGCAGGTAATGGAAATTCGTTTCACAGAAGGTCAGCTATAAGGGGCTACCTGCTCAGAGGCTTGTGACCAAGCATATTAAGGTAAAATTTAGTGGAAGGAAGAAAGTGTTTCCTGTGAGATACACAAGAAATGGAGACAAGTTTTGTGAGTGCAGCCCATTTAAAGCAGACACTGCAGCTGGAGTCTGTGTTTCCATTGTATTAAACTGATCCCTTAATGCAAGACAAAGACGAATTGATCTTAGGCTCCGTAGTCTGGAGGACAAGTGGAGAGGCATAGAATCCAAGCTGCTCAGGGTTTTCAGCAAAGCAGTTCAGCATAGTGATCCTAAAAGCTGTCACTGAACTGAAATCGGACCTTTTGACGGACATCTAGGCTTATCTAGAATTTAGAAGCACATTAGTTTAAGGACTCCTTACCGCAAAAGCCGTCACCTTTACGCTGAAATTATAGCAATAGGTCGAATTTTAATGTGTAGCAGCTGCAAAAAAAAATAAAAAATTAAACCACCTGGAGAAAAGATTAAAGGAAAAGAGTTTAATTTGCAAAGAGTCAGAAAATATGGATGCAGCATAGAAGATGTAATGTTTTGTTTCTGTCTTTCCTGACCTTTTTCTCTGATTATCAACTCCTGGGACATAAGGCGTTATTGCTCTGCATGTTTCTTCTTCTCTTAGATGCCTGTTCAGAACTTGGTTCCTCAGCTCCGAGGTCCTCTGTCAGACAGAGGTCATTTCCCTTTAAGGTATGTGGTCTCTCTTAAAATGCATCATGGGTTGTGGTGTTAGATTCAACCCGGGAAGATTTCAAACTGAAACCAAAACTATCTTGTTCACTTTCTGCATGCTTCTAATTTTGTTACTTTTTTTTTGCAAATAAAGTAATCTTTAAGACTTTTTTTTTTTTTTTTTTATTGCAGATTAGCAGGTAAATATGTCCTCATCTCAAGGTGCAGAGTAGTAAGTGAATATAATTCTCCCAGCTGCTTATGGGTCCATACCTTATTGCTGCCCACTGGAGTTAAAATCTCAATGATCTGAACCCCACCCTCTGCAGCAGGGCCTATTGTGTGAAAGGATGTTTGGTTACAACCTGCTTCTAGAAGAGCTTGTAGATCTTTGTAAACAACACTGTAGTTTATGCTCATTAAGTTGTATAACAATATTTATCTTTTTTTTTTTTTTACAATTTCATTTAAACGCAAAGAAGTGCAGTGGAATGAAAACTTGAAGTGTTTTTTTGTTGGTTTTTTTTTTTTTTTTTTTTTTTTTTTTTTCCCAGATTTCTGTTCTAATGTGAATAAACATTGGATCTGTTTCCAACTTGTATCTGAAGCTACTCCTGAGCAGGGTGGAAAAAAATCCAGTTCTAGTGCTCATTAGGCAGTAATGGAGATTTTTGTGGTGGAGTAGAACCAGGCCAAGTGGAGTGTGTGGAAAAGGCACATTAAGATGCATCTGATGAATGTGTCGGTACCAGGCTCTGCAGAGCAGAGTGACTGAATGGATGCTGATGGAGTCCAGCCTCTTGATCTACGCTTCTTGAAGCAGGGATGCGTCAAACTGTCACCATGTCGTGGGTCTGGATTACCGGTAGTCCTGATCAAACAGTCTCACTGCTGCTCTGAGGGTTTCTGTTGAATCAACCTGCTGACTTTAACCCTAATTGACCCAAGGCATATTTAGCACACTACAGCTAATCGGCTAAATCCTAAAGACCCGGCTGTTCACACCCGCTAATCCTAATCCAGAGATTTTACATATGCTGTCTGGGCATTAAACCCAGTCATGTTTACTGGGGGTAGCAGGGATTATTCATTACTAAGAGCTACTTCAGGGTTTAAATTCAGTTAATATATTAAAAGCAAAAGAAAAAAGGGAAAGCTTGAGATGAGTGAATGGGGGTGGGGGGCACGGTACATGCTTTGCAAGCTTTACTGTGTCAGAAACCCTTAATGAATCGGTGAAAGAGATGTGCAAAGTTGAAGTGGGGATTTGAGGAAATGAACCAGAAAAGGGAATAGGCAGTTTCAGGATCTTATTCCAAAATGACAAAGTAAACAGCAGTCCTCTAAGCTTCTGTTCAGAAGCCTTTTTTTACTGTAGAGTATTTCATAAAACATGCAACAGGTTAACCTGACCTTGAGCGTCTGATATCTAAAAGTCTGCATGATGTAAAATGCAAGCAAAGCCTCGTTATCAGAGGAAGCTTCATTCCAGGCATTTAACCCAAAAGGTGTCGGCCTGACCTGACATCTACTCACCCTGAACATCTGTATGAACTTATTTAGGAAACAAGTAAAAACAGGCGATATCCTGATGTCCAGAGGTGGCCCAGGTCTAGAAAGCACTGAGCACTGAACTCGCTGAAAATAATCTTTCTCCACAGAGATCATTAGGGAGGCTTTGCAGGGTTATTTTTCCACCACTAAGAGTAAACTACATGCTGCACCTTCTTACAGATGTTTGCAGTTTTCCCTACATGGCTTCTTGATGCCTAAACGACTTCCTGTTGCCTTTTTTTTTTAAACATTGGTTTTCTTCTTTACATCCTTGATAAAGGCATGAGTGAGAGTCTTAACCAGGTTACCTAACCTCTGCAGCTCCTCCAGAGTAACAAAGGACCTCTTGGCTACTTTTTGTTGTATGCTCTTGCTTTGCAGTCACGCCCTACTTTGGTTTGATTAAATGCCAGTGAGCTGCAAACACCAGAACAGATGTTTTCTGTCTGCCTGCAGGTTGATGGTGGGATGCACCCCCCCTTCAGATTCACCAGCTGCTGTTAGTATGATTCTAAGAATTGCAACAGGTGATGTTTTCTCTTTTTAATATTTCATCTTTTTTTATGTCAATCTGTATATTTGTGCTCCAGCATAAGCTGATGGTCGACCGTCCCCTTTTGCCATCTTCACTTTGAGTGTTTTTTTTTTTTTTTTTCTAGATGCTTCCTTCGACAGATTCTACCCCAGACCTCACCTCCCTGTCAGCTTCATGCAGGGTAAACCACTTCATGTGGAAGTGAGACTGTTGAAACCTCTGGATCCCAGCCTGGTTCTGTTGGTCCATTCCTGCCTGGCCTACACTTTAACTCCAGAGGTCAACTGGATACTTTTCTATGATAGGTGTGTTACTTGTAGATGTTGTCGACATCCTCTGGTATGCAGCCCTGTTTTGGTTGTTTGGAGTCTAAACTCTTGTTTCCAATGTGAAAAAGTGTTTTGTTTTTCTACTGGTAGAATGTGTGGGATCAAAAAGTTTAGATTTAATTCCTTTTGTAAATTATGTTCAGTTTTTCACTCATCTGTTAGTGTATAAAACAACATTTTTGACTGCAAATGGTCAAGGAGATAAGTAAAAAAAAAAAAAAAAAGATATTGAGTCTTTATTAGACCAGAATTTGTTTGGATGATAAATCAAGAAATTCATCAAGCTAATGACGGGATAAAAGCACACGCCTAGAGCTGCTTTTAGACCATGCTGAGTTAGTTCTGTTTTTGCAGGTTTATCTCTCAAAGCTGACATTTAAAGCTGTTTGCATCTGGTTATTGTCACTAGTGTAATATCTCACACATTCAGGACTTTGCTCTTAACATTAATCAGCATTTTGTGTTTAGTTGTAGCAGCCAGACTGTTTGGCAGCATCTTCCTTCTCCAAACCCTCAGCACATCTGGAGGCTTCAGGTTTCCAGCTTCCCTGCTCTGCCTCCAGCAAGCTCCCCCCACATGGGTCATGGAGGGTCTTCTCCACCAGAGGATCCAGAGGTACGATCTGATCGCTCAGTTCATGTGTTTTGTTGTAGCTGTGTCTCTGTGAGCCGGGAGGAGTTAAATACAGAGAAGCTGACTGGTGTGAAAATGAATGATGATTCAATCGGTATTGTAGAAACTTTGGATGCTGGTTTCAAGCTAATGCTGATAATGGAAAACAAAGCTGGTGTTAAACATGGAAGGTCTGCAGATCGTGACGAGATCAGGAAACCACATCCTATATGTTATACAGTGACTTTTTATCATTTCTTAAATTTAAGGGAGGAGGCTTGTATCTTAGTAAAACACAAATAAAATGATTGTAATTTAGTGAAACCCTTTTCTCTATTTCAGGTCTACTTTTTGTGCTATACAGAACTCTGCTCAACCGTTTACGGTGAATGTGGTCTGAGCTGCAGCAGAGGTGAGATTAGAAATAAAGATCCTCCAAGGTTTGTCTTTACTAATTTTTTGATTTATTTTTTTTAACATTTGCTTTAGCGAAAACAATAGAATAATCCTGTTAGTACCTACTGTACAATCTGTTCTTACTGTGGTTGAAAACCCAGATGATCAATTCTCTCCGACACTCTGCTGTTATATAGGAATAGTTTAGAAGATCCCTTTTATTGTGGGGAAATGATGGTTTAACAGCAAATCAGCAATCATTAATGTAAAAGGGTCACACAAGTATATACATTTTAATGTATCTATATTTAATGCAAAGAAGTGGAATAAATTAGATGCATTTATTGTTCAATTTAGATCAAATAAGTGTCCTACCATTTCCTTTTTTTGTATTTTTTTTAGTTATAAAATGGTGATCAACAGCATCAAACTAAAATCCAACTCTGTGGTTCTTAATCTATACAGATCTCATTAAATATGTTTATACACATATAATTTCAGTCTGATAAATGTATTTGTTCTCAAACGAATAAAAAAAAGACAAATGTTTAATGTAAACATAAAAGCTGCAATATTCTGACAAGCAACTAGAAGCAGAGATGCGTCACGTTGGGTGCAGATGTATTATCGGGTCAGATTGCATCATTCAGAATAACTTGATCCTAACTAGCCATAACATGCAGACTGATCAGATTGTAGCTAGTCCAACTGGTATGTTTTTATGACACATTTTTACTCTGATTTGCTGTTTATTACAATTAATTGATGGCTATTGAGCACCTTAACATGGGCAGTCTTTGTAGAGAGATGTCAAAGCGGCTGGTCATGGTCAGCAAGGTGTTTAAACAGCCAAAACTGTTTGTTGTTTTTCAGTCTTATTAATGAATGGAAGGTTTGAGGTGGTTGAGGAGCTTAGTTGGTGAACAATTTCTCTTTTTTTGTAGTTGATTTGGGGGATTTTTTTTTTTTTTTTTTCCAAATCAATTCTAGTTGAGGATACCTTTAGTACTGAACTGTATTAATTGACAAACTGCCCCTAAAATCTTTTAATACAGTGAAATAGTTATCAAATTGAAGGCCCTGGTAGAGTACGGATTGGATGTTAAAGGAAGGTTTGTTAGTCTGTCGACTGAAGCAGAGGAGGTACAAGCTGCTGATGATCCTAGATGAAATATTTTCTGTTTAGTCTCTTTATTCTTATATTGTGAACCTGAAGTTGGTTCTCTTGTCAGCTGGATTCATCTTATGTTCACATTTGATTATTTGCTTTTTTTCATTACTGCCATATTTTTAGTTTGACTCCTAAACTAAAGGAACTGATTTTTCTCTTGAATGGATTTATCATTCCGACGACCTTATTTGATTGGAAATCAATTTACACATTTTTACATCCTTCATACACGTTACCATTTATCATACCATACTGTTTTAAATCTCCTTTTCTGATGAAACCTCACATTTGTGCTAAGAGGTTTTTATAGTTTATTTTTATTTTTTACCATGCATGTTTAGAAAACTCATGAAGCATGACTTTTATCTTTGCAGGTCCCAACACTGGTGTAAATCCATGAAATAAAAGCACTTGCACATCTGCAGTTTTCTTTTGTGTTATTTCATTTTTCTAAAATAACAAGATTTTTGATCAGCTGATTTCAGGGACGGACGGTTTCTACCTCTGTGGCACCGGTCTGCACACAAACAGAAGCATCTAGGCAACTACAAAAAGCAACAGATGTAATGAATAACTTCCTCATCTTTTGCTTAATCCTCCACTTGGTTTCCCAAACAATGTCCAACATTTCCAATAAAGTACATTTTTACATTTGTTTTTTAGGAAATCTGAACCAAATTCTGTAGTTTTTACAAAACAAATATCCCAATCTTTAGGACCATAAACTCTCAGGATTTCTACGGTTTTGGAAAGTCATGTTTTACATGTATATAGGAGAATTAAAACGGCGGGGGGGACAAAAAAATTTACACTTAATTACTCAGCAGCGGCTCTCTGTGTAAATATCCGTCTTCCTGAAGTAGGGCTGATTAATTTGGCCACAAGTGCGTCGATATTTCACTTGGGGGGTTTTCTCGTCTTCATGACCTTCCAACCTTCATTGTCTAGAGTCTATTTTAGGAAGACTCTACTGTTGGCTGGGAGATGAATCATCACAGTAGTTGTTGGTCCCTTGAGTGACAGCAGACCCACTTAGTGTGCTGCCACCAACTGAGAGGCTGGAGTGAAAGTTTGTCTGATTCTGGTATAATGGGACCAAAATTAAGACCTTTTGTGATTTGAATATTTTTTGAATAGTGATTAAATTGCAAATGCAATTTGTCCAGCTCTCCTCAACTACCCCTGATCATCTTCCAACCTCCATCCTCGATGTCCTCTCCCATCCCTCCTAGTGTCCTCCCTCTCCACCTTCCTTACTTTTCCACAATCCTACATTGTTTCCTTCTCATCTTTTCTAGTATCCGACAGTACCTCCTTTCCTTGCGTTCTTCCTTCCAAGTCACCCCCAAGTCCCTTCCTTTCTACTGATGCTTCTGATCTTTCCTCCCCCACCCCCTTTATCTGATTTCTACTTGAAATCTTATCCTTAATTTAAAATGGGCCAATGCATATTAATGGGTATTCTAACGAGGTATAACATGTAAATATGCTAGTTTTAGCCATACAGGCTTTTTTTTTTTTTTTTTTTTTTTTTTTTTTTTTTTTTTTTTTTAGCTGCAGTCCCATGGGAGGCTAATGTATAAAATAAATAAAAGCATGAAAAACAAGACCAGTTAAAATAAACACTTAGTGGAAAAGTACATTACCAACAGTTGTTAGTAAAAGCATATTGTAGGAAGTAATAGATGTAGTGTTTAATTTATTTATAGATAAAAAATACAGGGTATAAAGTATACAGCATAGTTCATAAAATAGATTAATTTAATGCACATATAAACTTAAATATTTACACAAAGGCCCGAAAGTTTGGGAATTTTTTTTTTTTTTTTTTTTTTTTATAAAAGCAATAAATCTCTGAAGATCAGCACCAGACTGTGCCTGGAAGAAATTGATCCTTTACACCTCTCTGTAGCTTTTAGTGCAAGCTCTGCAGTGGTGGCACTGTGATTATTTAGCAGGTTTTTGCTTCATTGTTGGACATGTTTGTACATCCTGAAGCTGCCTTCTGTGCGATGTCCAGAAAACTGTTCTTTCAGGTGCCGTGATGCTAAAGATGCAAAGTTATGCCAAACATAACTCATGTTATTGCCAACACTTTGGCCATGAAGCAGCATCTGTACTTCTGCTTAGAGATGCAAATTTGACAATGCTATGGAATAAGGAAATAAAATCAATGACTGCGCTGCAGACATAGTGACATGACGCCTTTCTGGTCCTTATTGTAGGATTTGCTATAGTAGCTGAGGAGGATCCAAAGTGACGATGCAGAAAGTCTGAATAATTTACTGAGGAGCTTAAGAATCCTGATGAACCTTTGAACTGAGGCAGCCGCTGAAAATCATTTCTCCGATCTTTGGGAAGAAAAGATGAGGAAAATAAGTGTTTGAGTTGATGAGGGGAGAACATTCAAGTACTGAAAACTGAACTATTTGGCAGAAAACTTTGTATTTGCTTCAACATAAACAGTTAACCATTCATGACTTTCATGTGAAACTTTAACCTCCCCAAACAAATGTGCAGCATTTGCCTACCAAAAGAGCTGCGGTTCCAACAAAGAGGCCAAGCACCACCGTCGCTTTATTGTTGAAGAATATTTCCATCTCCTTCGGGCAGTTCTGTTGAAGAGCAGAAGCTGAGAGCTGTAAATGTTATGAGTTTACAGCATAAAGTGGATGGTGGAAAAATGTCTTATTGATTAAAAAGTTATTCCAAATGGTTGTGAAAACCATTTTCTTTGTTACATTTTTTTCCTGCTTTTGGTCAAAAAATAAGCAGAATGCAAACTGTTTTATTTTTTAAATCTTAATAACTGAGGGTGTCTCTAGGCAGCGATGCCCTGTCAGTGTTTCCTATGAATCAGATTAAAGTTTGTGATTCAACTTTAAGCCAAGCCTAAAATCTCCATTTGGTTTCATTTGAGCCATTCAGAGGTTAAGTTACTGATGTGCTTCAGATCATAATCCTGAAGGAGATGATGGACATCAGTGAGTGTAATCTTCATCTGTGTTAAACAACAACAAAGTTTTCAGTCAGAGGCTTCTCCAGATCTGGTGCAAGACAGACCTCTACAGAAGGTCCTTCCTGCCAACAGCTATCAACTCCTAAAACAACTGGATGTATGTATTTGTATTTGCAAACGGTTCTCTTTCACATAAAAGCAAGACAGATGCTTCAGACATTTTAGGATTTAATCTATTTTCAAAGTCTGATGAAACTGCTTGGAGCAAAGGCTGGAACACAACAGGGTTCTGAAACTAAAGATTTACACTCTAGAACAACTTCTGTCAAAAGCAAAATGGGTTATGACTAAATCATCAGAATCGGTTGTCATGTTCATTATTGTTAAGGTCAGACCTTATGAGGAATTTATTTGATTAAACATCAACTTACGTTCGTATCATTTTGTCTTATATCATCCACCTTGCATGTTTTCCTGACCAGCTCTGTTAGCTGAACTTCACTATGTCCGCAGCAGTGGAGCTGCAGAGAACAGAACAGAACATACAGAGATCATCTATATATTTTTAATGAAGCTTCTATAACATTAAACTGGATTCTTTATGACATTTTATTTTTGCAGATATCCTGTTTGCGTTGACTGCTAATTTATCTTTCATAGAGTCGCATGCTGGTCACATACCCCGGGCAGATGTAGGTTTAAAGCCAAAATGTCAATGTAACTGATATTTTTAAAGTGGTTCTTTGGGTCCCAACAAGAATCTAAAGGCTAAAGATTAGGCTGGTGGTAAAGAGGCTCCCCATCCGTAACCACCTACAGCTTATCACAGATAAATCAGTTAGTTATTGAAAACCTACACGTCGCCTTTAATGCCTTCAAATTAAAATATCCTTAAAACCAGATTTTAAACGGAAGTTAATCCATTTCCAATATTATATGAGACTTCCTTTAAAGGAAGTCAGTTTAATTGTGATTTGGTAAAATGGAGACAATTAGAAATCTGACTGGGAATAATTTTTGGTTTAACTGTACTGTTTTTCCTTTTAACATTTTCATCAGAAGCATCTAACTCGGGCAGGGTCTCCTACAAGCACAGGATGCAGAACAAGGCTAGATTAAAGCTGCTATTAAACAAAATAATGACCCAAACTGAGGCACTGGATGGGTTTTGGTTTTTAAAAAAAGCCCCAAAAAACACCACTGGAATTGGTTCATATTTAGTCACAATACGACCAGAACCTTTATGTTTTATCAGCATTTTATGGTCTAGATCTGCCAGCTGTGGCTCCAGAAAAGTGTTTTTTTTTTTTTTTTTTTTTTTTTTTTTTTTTTTTTATTAAAA
>JAUZNJ010104224.1:0-20820 GCA_034780135.1 Jordanella pulchra | reverse complement strand
TTCCTCCAGAGTCCAATCTTTATGCTCCCTAGCAAACTGAAGCCTTTTTTTCTGGTTAGCCTCACTGATTAGAGGTTGACTTAGGGCTACACAGTTGTTCAATCCCAACCCCTTGAGTTCCCTTCGCATTGTGCGTGTGGAAATACTTTTGTGTTCACAATTAAACATACTCCTGAGTTCTGCTGTTGTTTTTTTTTATTTGATTTGACCAAACTTTGAAGGAATCGCTGATCACGATCATTCAGGATTTTTTTCCGACCACATTTCTTCCTGGAAGATGATGGTTCCCACCATCCTTCCAGTTTTTAATGATGCGTTGGACAGTTCTTAACCCATTTCTAGTAGTTTCTGAATCTCCTTGATGCAGGCCAATGATTTGACCCTTGTTAAACAGACTAACGTCTTTTCCACGACCACAGGATGTGTCTTTTGCCATGGTTGTTTAAGAAATGAGGAGTTACTCACAATGAGGAGTTACTTATCCAATAGGAGGCTTGTACCTATTTGCTTAGTTAAATCCAGGGGGTGACTTTTATTTTGGCCAGGCAGTGTATTTTATATGTTCACTGCAGCAAACAGAAAGAGGCAGACACTGACCACAGGGATGACCCATACCATAATTGGAAGCTATTTACTATTCCGGTTGCAGTTTCTCATGTTTTGTGTTTTTTTTTTATCTACATTGGTTACTATTTTATTTTTTTAAGCAAAATATGTTTTATAGGATTGTATTAAATACACATCCGGTTCACATAAAAAAGCCCAATAAAGTAATAAAGAAATAAGAAAACTCCTCAGTTAACCTACAGAGCTAGACCCGGCCACCAACCCCCTCTGCCTGCTCTGGTCACATCTGCCGGGCATCTGGCTTAAATCTATTGCTATTGTCCTTCAAAACCTTTGTAGAGAATGTGCCCAAGCAAGGCAGAGTTGGCTGACCATATCCTGCTCTGGATCAAAGAGAGTTGACATCAGGAGAGGTAGCTAGGTCTTATTCTTCAGATGATTAGCTAATAAAAAAATCCTCATCCATGTGGGATACGTTCCTTTGATTGGTTGAAACAATGGAATTATCTAATTGTAAATCATAGCTTGTAAAAAAATACATTGGTGCATCAATTCATGTCAGTTGAGTCTCAAAAATCCACACACAAATGATGTGTAGTTCAAAGACCACTGGCATTTTATAGGTCAATATATAATTTTGTATGCATCACAAATACTTTTCTTTTCTTGTCTTATGGATGTATAAATTCTACATTCTTGTTTTAATCAGTATGTGCATCTGTGGACCTTGTCCTGTGCTTGTGTGGACCTTTTCCTTTGCACATGTGGACCTTGTCCTTTGCACGTGTGGACCTTGTCCTTTGCACGTGTGGACCTTGTCCTCTTCACATGTGGACCTTGTCCTTTGCACGTGTGGACCTTGTCCTCTTCACATGTGGACCTTGTCCTCTGCATGTGGGAACACATTTGTGAGTTTGTTGTGGCATCTGTATATATCCTCGCTGTGTTCCGCCTTTGAAAAACCATGACCTTGTTTTTATTTGGCCACTTGGGGGCAGAACAGCAACAGTAAAACAGCAACATTTACAGAATATAAAACTTTTGTTTATCAACAATAAAACTCATATATATGATTTTAAGGTTTTACAAAAACTCCCTCAGACTCTTATTGAATTTTATACAACCAATAAAAGAAAAAGAACACTGCCTAAAGATAATTTTCATCACCAAGCAGGTTGCAGTTTTTTTCAATAAAGCGACATTCTTAATCCTCGAGAATATTTTGGGGTTTAAAATATCTGCAAAAATGGCTTTTTTTAATACTCATTTTTGCAGATCTACAAGTACTATGCCCTCCTTGCAAGTCTGCCCCAGCTGGCCTGTCTGGGATACCTCTGTGTTCAGTTTCCTGTGTTGTTTGTGAAAGGACCAAAGACTGATGAGGTAAGAATCCTAACTGGTCTTAGATATTATTTCTTAGTTTCAATTGTAAATATAAGAATTACCACATTTCATTTGCATATGCATACATGCCAAAAGGCACTTTTTTGAACACTGGTCTGTTAGGAAGTTTATGGTTCAATTATTAAAAATTTCAACAACGCAGAAAATGAGCTTTAAGTAGATTGTGCTAGAGGGTTTAACTAAGTCTTTACAAAGTAAGCTAATAGAAATAGAGGGAATAATTTATATTATTATAATCCAGTTACTTTTCAGTAAAGCATCTGTTTAAATCATGTTGACTTTCAAGACTTTGGATGAAACCAGACATCACAACAAACTGTTCTTGCTCATAGGACCTTGACAGCAGCTACTACACTGACTATGTTAAGTCACTTCTCAAGAAAAAGTCTTCATCTGTTAGGTGAGTGGACAAAAATTATGACTTACCACAATGGATTTATTAAAAGACTATTAAAAGGGTTATGTGGTTTTCCTCAACAAAAAAATCCCAAATAATACATGCTTAATGTGCTTTAATGTTTTTGTTACATATAACAATTTCACATTTTATCTGACATTGTTATCCTTTTTACTGTCAACATAGTAGCATTTATGGTTTTACTATTAGCTCCCGAGGTGTATGCGATGCAGTAGTGGAACAGTAGCACCTTTTCAAAGAAGAGTTTTGAGAATTGTTTCCAGAGAGATGATCTTGAAATGAGATATTATCTTAGGTGATGAAAAAGAAGAGGAGAAAGAAAAGCAGCAGGACTGTAGCTGTACCTTTGTTTCAACCATTGATCCAAGGAAAATTATTAGGTTCTTTTTATTTCTCTAAGAGAAATAACACCTATTCTAAAAGCATTCTGACCTAAGATAACAGTTATAAATCTTTAAAATTAAAATCTTATAAATCTCAACATTAAAGGCTTGTAATGAATGTGTAATCCATAAAATACATAAAAATTCACTTTCTAAAATGAGTACAGTCACAAAAAACGTGAACTATTTCAAAATAGTCTTTTTCTTTTGAGTTGTAGTGGATAAGAACACTTCAGCTGTGTCCCCCACAATATTTTCTGTGGCTCTGCGGAACTATGGGATGCCCAGAATCAGACCATTGTTAGACATTACATTTATATCCATGATTTTTTACCCTGCACAATTGTATAATGGATTTTTATTTCTTTAAAATCAACCTGTAAAAATTTGGCCATAAATATTCAGCTACATAAATTCACCTATAGTATATCAGTGGGGCAGCTGTTGCTTTGAGGCAGTAAGGTCCTGGTTTTAATTCAGCCTGAGTTCTTTTTAGACGGTGCTTCCGTTTTCTCATTGGGCATTCCTTGTCCAGTCAAAAAATGTAGACATGAGCTGTTGTTTGTCCTGTGTATCACTGCGTTGCCTGTTACCTGTCCCTTCATCAACAAGTCTGTATAGATATTTGATGAATGTGAGAGACATAAGAGATAAATGTGCAAATTTCTATTGTATTTCGAAAGCAAATAATATAAAAGTTTTTTTTATATAAAAGACCTAAAAAAATATCCTATGTGAAATGTTCAGTTTGGGCCATGTGATTCAACAGGATGTCACATTTAACGTTTCTTTCTGTATAAAAACAGTAAGCTCATGAAGTTAAGATGTAATCATATTGAAATAAAATTACAAATTTGTTGAAATTTGTTAAAATTATATTTTTAGATGATGAAGGATAAAATGTTTTCTGCTTTCTGTGTTTTTTTTAATCATCCAATAGTTCTTCTGAGGCAGATAAACCACCTCTGGTCGAGAGAATACTGGAAGTGCCAAAGAGTTATATATATTTCCCTGAAAGAGGTTTGAGTTTTTCACACTGTTACTGATGTTTTTACTTAAATGCTTTGATACTTTGTTGTCTTTTTCTATTCTAATTCCAGTGTTCCAGTTCCCTCTGAAGCTTGCAGTGTTGTCTTTTGTTACCTGTGTGGCCATCTATCAAGTACACCTCTTTATCACTGAACTTTTCTCTTCTTTTTAGTAAGTGAACATGTCAGGAAGTATCAGTGTTTTGCTCCTTAGACTGCGCTGTTACTAGTTGTCCTGGTGGTGCCTACTCTACACATAGTCCATGCAGGAATTGATGAAAACATCGCCTTCCTGTTGCTGGGATTTGGGATTGTCTTATCAGATGACAGGATGGAGGTTGTCCGAATTGTGACTTTCTACACTTGGTTGCTGGAAGGTGTGCGATGAATTTAGTTTTGCAGTTTAACAGCAATTGAATATTGGAATTTAAATGTTTAATTTGAAAGAAGAGTTTCCATTTTGTTTTTCTTTTGTGTGCTGTTAGTATGCTACCTCTGTGCAATGACGCTGTCTTGTTTGGTCAGCCTGGTAATGCTAATGAGGTCCATGGTTCTTCACAGGTATGTGCAGTAAAACATCCCCACAACGTTTAATTATGTGTCCTACCACTTGTATTTTTATTCCTAAACAGTTAAATCGCAGGCATTGTTTCTGTTTGTTAACCTATCAAATCTTTGGTTTTATTTGATTTCAGAACGAACCTAAAAGGACTGTATAAGGGAGATGTGTATAAAAATTTTAACAGCCAGAAGACCATCAGTCCATCGGGATCTGGTGTTTTCTGCTGGATGGGTCTAACCGGATACCAAGCTGCAATCGTTTGCCTCGGTGATACTTAAAATAATAAGGAAAAATATATATTTAAAATGTTATTAAAACATATGTTTGAGATACACAATTTTCCTCAATCCATTCAACAGCAAACAAGACTACAAAGCTCTCAAATTATTATCAAGAATAAATACAAAAAGAGAACCAAAATTAGTTTTATTCACACATTTTTCCTTCTTTTTCTTTTCCTTTTCATGGAGACCCTAAACCTTTTTAAAGGTATTTTACACCAGTAATGCTATTCTGCACTACTGCTAGATGTCCTAACTACTAGCAATGTTACCATTAATGTTAGCAATTGCATCATGCATCATCTTGACGTTTTTGTATTACATACATTCATTTGTCCTGTTAGCCACAGTGGCTAACTTAAACTGCAACAACCTCTTTAATATATATAGCATATATTTTTCAGATAAGTATTTGTACAGTAATAAAAAAACCTGCAAAATTCTTGACTGAGACAACATGACTTTTGACAGACTGCTGTAAACGGTTATAAAGCAGCAGTTGCTGGCATTCCTTACCTCCAGGTTTATGAATTTAACTTTCTTAATTTTTGCAGAAAACAGACTATGAAGCATAAATATATTTTTCAATATGATTTCATTTTCAAAAAAACATTCAAGAAATATTATTTTTAATGAATTGATTTATTTTACTGACAATACGACCACTTGTAGGCCTATAGCAATTCATAATGACTTATGTTCTGGGTTCTGGTCCTCTGCAACCATGTTCCTAACTTGTGCTGTACAAACAACATGAATTTAGAGAGGGACATATTCCAATGTGCTGCTAGTGAGTTGTGTTCGAAGTTAAAATTAATCCTTAGTACATGATCTGTTGGCAGGAATGGCGATCCAGACCCTCGTATTTTTCATCTGCTTCTTGTTTCTGGTATTTCTAATCATCATTCCTATCTTTTATGGCCGCAACATTATCGTTTTTGAAATTGCTGGAAAGACATGGTGAGTAAACAACCTTAGTGCGTTTTAAACATGTGTCACATGGGAACACATGGACTGATGTTTTCTTCCTTGTAACTTTTTCAGGCCAGCTTGGGTGACGGTCATAGTGGTTACAATCCTTCAACATGTAACTGCTAAGTTTTTCTTTGTCAAAAAAGATGCTGCTACAACAGATTTGAATAACAGGTGCATATTTGTTGGACTTTCTGTAGATTTTTTTTTATTGAATGAGCAAAAGAAAGGAACTTAGTATAATAAAAACATAAGCTATTATGAATATTCATAAACAATAACTTAATAGATATAAATAAACCTAATAAGATAAACTAGAAATCACAATAAACTAAAGTAGTTTAATTTTCTCTATGAAAATAAGTGTTTTATGCTTTGACTTCAGTTAAAGAAACAGGTTTAAGATTTTTATTAATGAAGGACAGGACAAGACCAGGTTATTTATATTTACATTTTAAGAGGCATATTACTCTTTTTTACATAGAATATCACATTATGTACAAAATACGATGAAGCTAATTGAAAATAATGTAAAATTAATATTTATTTTTCTTAACAGTTAAAAATGAAAACATCAAATGCTAAAAATATTATTGGCTTTACAGGAAAACATGAATAACAAAACAGAAATATACTGTTTATTGTCTGCATATCTTCAAAAATATTTTAAAGTGCTGTGCATGGGAAAGGTTTTAGGTATTGAATGTAAATAGTTTGATTATAGAGCCTTGAGGAATCCCACCTCTAAAACTGTTCTTTTAAATTGATAACCTTGAAAAAAAACAAAGTGGTACCAGTTTCCCCAGTATGCGTGTGTAACTTTCTGTCATCAGAGTCATGGTGTTTAAACGTTTTCAGAAAAACTAAATGATAGTCTGGTTGCTAGTTTAAGGCCTGTCTTGTTATTTCCACCGTAAATTAAAAGAAAATTTCCATGAGTAGAAACAACCTACTTATCTTTTTAAACTAAATATGTTACTTTCAGAGACAGCCTCTTTCTTCTCACCTACCTTCTGTTTGTGGCCAACATTGTGGTGGGTTTGATTGCTGCTATTTGGAGAATGGTGATAACAGCTTTGTACAACATCATCCACTTTGGTCGGATAGACATCAGCCTTCTCCACCGTACTGCTGAGTCCCATGATCCAGGTAAAGACATTTCTCTTACAATCTCTAGTTAAGATTGATTTAATCAACGTTTTCTCAAGATGTTCCATTTGACCTGGAGCTTCTTCTGCATTTTGACCCATCCAGCTTACAGATTCTACACTCAGTTTCTGAAGGTGGAGGTCAGTCAGTCTCACCCAGTGCTTAAGGCTTTTTGTGGACTACTGCTGGACGTGATGGTTGAGATTGGCAGACCCGGACAGAAAATACGAGATGCAGAAGAAGGTAGAGAAACTTTGAGCTTCAAACACATATGCAGCACTGTGCCTCTGAGTTTTAGCAGCTAATATCAAAGATTCTCCTTCAAGCTTCAACTGGAAATCTCAGCCCACTAGATATATCTAATTTTAGGGTGCTGAGAAAATGTAAAAAAAAATGACCTTCTGAGGTTCCTTCATTGCTAGAATCCCCTCTTTAATGGACAACTCTTTGGATAAATGTGTTACTAAAGCTGAATAAAAAGACAGATGTAATTCCTGATACTGAAATTGCTAGAAAGTTTTCTAATTTTTCTTGTTAAAAAACAAATTCAAAAACTATAAAACTGTCTATGGAATATCAACACCGGATATTATTTCACTCACTATAATTGTTAAAATAAAGTCTGCTCTCAATAAATATACTCATTGGTTTACGAAAGAAGCCTTGATATCAGATCTGTAATTGTAGAGGAGTTTTATTTTTTTGACTGGCTTTCTTTAGTAATAGAGGTTTACGAGCACGCTATGATTTATCAATGGAAATTAAAAAAACTCCAACTTAGTAAAAGCCTTTTCTCCATCCACCCTAATATAACCTTATGGTGAGGGCCTCAGACTAAATTAAGGAATGTGTTGATCTGCAAATCATGAATAATCAAAAGTTATGGTATTTCATACCATTTATTTATAAATCATATTACGTAAGATATGTAATCGAATTAATCTAACTGTATGTAAAAAGCTTTTGGAAATAATGAGTTTCTCCTTCTGGCATCTCATTGTGTCCTAAACGTGTTGCTCCTTCGTACTTTCAGGAGTTCAGGAAAACAGACCCACCAAGGCAACAAGCAGTAGAAGGGTCTGTGCTCGCTGGCAGCTGCTGTACACATTGGTGAACAACCCATCCCTGCTGGGCTCCAGGAAGCACTTCCAGACACTAAAGACATCTGAGAGTGTCAGAAATGGCACACCCAACCGCAGCTCCAAGAAGGACAGCCAGACGGAGGCAGTAAAGGCAGAAGCAGAGCTTGTCCAGTCCTCTGAGAGTGCATCAAGTCAGGATAAAACTGAATAAGTCTGTGCAACAGAGTCAGCAGTATTCTCCAATAAATTGAGCACTTAATGTACTTACATACTTTACAGTAAGAGTCAAAAAATTGTATTGTTACACTGGAATTAATATGGAATAAGCTTTTGCTAAACTGTTTAATGTAACAGCCGAGGAACAGCTTAAATTGCATTCAGTCTCTGCCTCATTAAGTGCAGTCCTTATTGTAAGATTAGTGGAGTATTTGTGTTATAGTCACTGTATTTGCAGCAGAAACTGTTTCACATTCCCCTAATGTAGTGTACTATCAAGCAGGGGCTCCTCTTAATGTTGCTTTGATATCATAAGATATGATGAATAACACCAAGAGTGTAGATAGCTTCTAGGTTTAAAATATGTCAAGTCTTCCATTTTAATACATGTCAGCAAACCCTTACAGAGTTGTTTTTTTATGGAGAAAATTTACAGTGACATGTTACTAAATTCAAACCAGGTCTTTTTTGGACAGTTTTGCTTAGTTCTGTGATTGAACTGGCAGCAAAAAGAGATTTATTATCTTTGGTCAGGGTTTGTCTCATAAGCAGCTTGTCTTGTAGCGCCTTTCATAGTTAGTAGTACCCCTTTGTTGGTACTTGAAATAACTTACATTGGTACCATAAGATTGCATTAGGTGTGATCATACTGAGGTCTTAGGCCACTGTGGATTTAAGCTCACTCCAGAGGTTTTCTGTAGGATTCAAGTCCTGTAAAAGTGCTGTACATTCACAGAACATGAGAAAAATAAAAGTACAAAATAAATAAATTGGAGTGGCATAAAGTTTACCCGAGATGACCATGGAAGAATGTTGGTCCTGATTCTGTTTATTTGGTCATTTGTTTTGGATTACCATAATAAAGCTCAGGATCCAACACCAACAACGTACCAAGGCCTTTAAACGAGGAAGAGGTCCCTATTGCTCATAAGGTAGAAGGTTGGGGCTGATGTGCTAAGTTTAATAAGCAAGGTTTTATTGGAGTATGAGACCCTATCACAATTGTCCAAAAACGTTTCTCAAAGGCCGCCTCCTTGCATATGGGGAATCAGAACTATCAACAATGGAAGTTAGATTAAAACATATTGAGGCCAAGATACAGTTTACCCCATGTTTTGCCATGTGTCTAATGGTGAACTATAACAATGTTGTTTCTTTGTTATAAGACTATGGGTCATTCTGATGCAAGCATAAACTTCCTTCTCCACCACTATAATTGGTCCAGTCAGATTTAAAACAGAATTTTTGAGCCTTCCTAGAATAGTATTCAGGAGGAATAAGTTGTTCCCACTGGGACAAGGATCTTCCTCTCAGAAACAGAAGCAGGTGCTAGAAGGTGGTAAATCCCTCGACAAACAACTCATTTCCTCAGTTGGGTAGATGTGGAGGAGGTCTTTGAAACAGAACATCCCCGGGATTTGGTCTCATGATGTGGCCACTTGACAAAATGTGTGTACAAATTGTTTTCATGTTAATAATCGCAAAGTCTTGTGCAACTAGAATGAAATATTAAATTGAAGCGTTTACACATCCTTATGAGGGGTGCCAATGTGTTTGGAGGGTTCTGTTATTGTAGTTTGCCATTTTCAGAGGAATCTCAGTAAATATAACCAATTTGGAAACAAAGAAGTCCATCAACCCCATGAACAGCTTTTTTAAAACCTGTGTGCTTTAATTGAAATACTTAAAAGCACAAAGAAAATGATAGTAAACCTCTATGATCATACTTAATATGGAGTATCAGAGTTATCTCCTCCATAATAAACCTTTCTTTCATAACAGGATGTTTAATCAGATGTACAATCCAAATATAAAACTGTTATGTCAGAAGTGGCAACAGGTTTTAAAAACCAAGAGCTTTCAATAAACAAACAGAACACAGCCATCTGAAGCAAACTCTATAATGACACTGATAAGAAACAGGCTGACAGTGCTAATCAATGTTAGCATCCGTGTCAGCAGTCAGGGGTTGATTATTTGATTATAAGCAGCCATGTCAGTGCAAGCTGCTCACATTAGCTCACAGTTCCCTGGTGATTTGCAGACTATATCAACTGACCACAGATATAAAGCATATTTGGGTGGTTTATGTCATCATCATTTATAAACACTCTTACCAAAAGGTTGGTGATATTCTGCAAAAATCAAAACATCTTTTAATGAAGATATATCAAATATTTCCATGTTCATTTTTGAAAGATCTTTTCATTTAAAAAAACAAAACCGTAGAGCTTTAAGTTTAGTTAAGCTCCCTTTATCCCCTCACTTTTATTTGGAAGTGTAGATTTTTTAAATCTTGCCTTAATTAGTTCTGCTTATATTCTAAAAGTTTTGAAAAGATTAGCTATTTGTCGAACTAAAAGTAAAAATTTTATGTTTCCTTAAAGAAAAATGTTATTTGGAAATTAATGACAAAAAAACGACATCTTTACCTTTTTTAGCAGCCGTTCTGTTTTTATAAAAATTCTTCTTCTTTAAAGATGACTCATTGCAGAAAACTAGCTAAATGTTGTCCCAAAAGACTAAGACTTGAACACCTGTTTCTTAGTCCACAGTTTACATTTTATTGAGGCACATTGAGGGTTAAAAAGTTTTGATCAAAACAGTCACCTTAATCATCACTTGGATTAAAACAGACAAGAAGCACAGGTATAAAGTCACATTTTGATTCAAGTACATTGAAGACACAACAACAGAGAGCATGTAGGTTCAGTCCACTAGAGACTGACATGAAACTGGATAATACTGATGTCTTAGTAGATATTCAGCAAACAAGTTTATTTTTTAATTGTTCTCACAAAATAGCCTGACCTTAATACAGGACAAACAGCGGAAGCCTTTAAATTCCTCCATATGAACACTTTCGGTTTCTGTTTTTATTAGATTCCTAATAGGAAACAAATTAGATTTCTAATAGGAAACAAATTCACAAGTATTCAAATTTCACTACAGCAAACTATTTACTATTCACATTTATCTGCATTTTTTCAGTGTTTGATTATTACTTATAGAAAGACAAGCTTCTTTTTTTTTCCTAAACCGAACAAACTCGTCTTTTTAGATTATTGTGGGCGGTTACCTTTGTTTAACCTACCAAAATGTTAGACATTTGTTAGTAACCTCTGGCTTTGTTAGTAGCAGTTTGTTAGAAACTGTGACAAACTCTTAGAAAAGTGCAAACTTCCAAATGCATCTACTCCTTGAAATTTAGCAAACTTTTTCACATTAGAGCAAGAACATATCTGGCTTTCTACCACCATCTATACTGAAAGAGATTAAAACTGCTCAGAGGCAGACGAGAAAGCAAAATATGGGCACAAATAAGTAACAAGAATGATTAGGGTGAAAATCAATTAGTATGTAATTCTTTATGGTATTTGTAGTTTACTGGTAATATTTACGGCTTCAGCCCCCAAAGGCAGCCTGTCACTACACTCAGATCCCATTTCAGAGTCATCTATATTTCCCTTGCAAGTTAAAGACTCAGTAACAACACTTTCCTCTGTGTCTGCATCTTTCTCCCCACCATCTATACTTTCCGTCTCCAAGTCATCCTCATTTATCTTTCTCTTAGACTCTGTGATCGTGGCGTGCATGCTCAGGTTGGCGGTCAGCTTCCTCTCCATGTGGTACTGGTCTTTGGCCTTCAGGATCAGTTTGTAGGTCTTGCTGCGGTATTTGTAGACCAGGTGGAAGCATGTTGCTCCGAGCAGGGGCACGGTGGACACAGTCAGCAGGCAGATGCTGACTGATATAATGATTAGAAGGTTTGGCACTCTCCTTCTGGTGGCAAACAGCACCTGGACTTCACAGTCTTCTCCTCTGTAGGTCAGGCACAGAGAGTAGTTGGTACCAGGTACTAAACCACTGAACAGGTATGTGTTGACGCCTTCTTTGATCTGCGACCACTGCACAGTGGATTGTTTGCTGTCTGTTGCAATGCACAAATACAAACTGTTTAAATGTTCCTTTTCCAGGAATTCTGGAAAACCAGAGTTCTCCTCGCTGTCGATCCAAAAGTTTTTGAATCCGTTTGGATTCCTGTTTTTGGGTATGAGTAGAGGATTGAGTCGCACAGTTGCCTCAGTTTCTGAAACAACCAGTGCAATAACACCAAAGTTGAATATGTACTGCTGTATGTTATCCAGGCTTGCATTCAGGACATGGCTAGAAATGTTTTTTGTGTTCACAGTTAAGCCACATTTGCTTGAACGAGTCAGATATCTTGTGTCCTCATAAAGTTCAGATTTGACATCAGTTGGTGGTAGGGTAGGTTCATCAGTGAAAGGGTCTTTTCTTCCTGAATCTGGGAGATGCAGATAATCCAAAACGGATTTTCTCTTTTTTTGTTGGTGCACAGATGGGTTTGTTGGACTGGGAGTAAATATAGTCATCAGCAATGCACTGGGTGTTGGTCTTGGACTTGCAATCACCTTAACAGACACTGAATTTTCAGCTCTGCCAAACCTATTTGTTGCAGAACAACTGTATTCTCCGCTGTCCCCTAGTCTGAGGCTTGAAATGAGAAGCGTGCCATTGTTAAACACTTTAATGTAGTCATTAGATTCTGCAAACCCGTCCTCATCCACAGACAGAGTCACCTCTTGGTTTAGACTTTTACTGGAAATATTCCACATCACCAGTGGTTTCGGATTTCCTATGAAATCACAAATCAAAACTACTTTGGTATTCTGGTGGAGAACCATGTTGGGAACATGTGGCTCAGTTAGTATTGTGACCTTAGGGCTTGTGCACTTTGACTCAGGCAATCTTGAAATAATTTCACCTCTAAGCTCCTTGGGAGTTGCACAAGTGATCAAGCTCTGCTCTAGAACTGAGACTGTGGTTGATGAGATCCAGTTTCTTAGCCAATCCAAAGTACAGGTGCACGCAAATGGATTGCTAAAAATCTGCAAATGTGACAAAGACACCAAACCATCAAATGTTCCCTTAGCTATGGTTCTAAATCTGTTATTGTTAAGTCTGAGGGACCACAGGTCTTTGAGGTTTGAGAAGGCATCTCTGGGCAGGTGAGACAGCTTGTTGTGGTTCATCTTCAGCAGTTCCAGAGCTGTGAGGTTCTGTAGATCTGCCCAAGGGAAGTCTGCCAACTTGTTGTGGCTAATGTCAAAATAACGAAGATGCACTAAAGGTACAAGGCTCCCTTGTTCGACAGAGGAGAGGTCATTGTGGGTCATCCACAGGGAAGTAACCTGGGTAACATTATCAAAGCTATCTACCGGGATTGTAGTAATCTGGTTTGCAGAAATACTCAAGGTTGTCACGTTGGGTGGCAAACCTTCCGGGACTGCAGTTAGGTATTTGTTAGAGCATTCAGCAAAGTGGCGACCATATCTGTCTGAGCAGGTGCAAAGCTTAGGGCAGCAGAGGGCAGATGGGAAGAATGAGGTGATCCATAGTGCAAACAGGAGGATATCTGCTGCTGCCATTTCTCCTCCTGTAAACAGAAGTACAGCCCAGATATAAAAGTAAAATATAAAAAAGGTAAAGATAAAAAAAATTAGGTGTAAACTTAAAGTAAAAAAATTGGTCCTCTGTAAGAAGCACATTGTTTTTTAGATGTAAATAATTTGTAATTAGCCCTTTAAAGCCTGAACCATGAAAATTCAGATTTTTTAATATTAGAGTTGTCATTGAATTTCATGACAAATAATGAAAAAAAAAACAAATTTTCTGTAAGTTAAATTAGATCATCTATTTCCATCAATTTTGATACATTAGTCATTTCTGTATAATTATTCATACATTTTCTGTTCACTACATGTGTCTGATTTTGCAAGTCTGGGTTATGAAGAACGAAAATATCCCACTGATGATGCAGAGGTCTCAAAAATTCAGGTATCAAACACTTGGCTTTAAAGGGTTAAGAGTTCTCAAGTGATTTAAATTGCAATGGTGAAGACATGCTTCGAGCTCACTGACATGAATCAAATAAACTTAAAAGGATATCTTAAAAGTAGCTTGATATAACAGATAGCAGTTTACAGGAAGTTTCTATCTTCAAGGAACATGTGGTTTTTAAAGTAAATGTTCAAATTTAGACAAAAAAGTGCATTTTTTTCAAGTATACTGGAATTCTTTCTTCTTTCATTTGGTGTGTAGTAATACCACGTACTGGAAAGAGATTATGATTTAGGTAGTTACAAGCTACAACAGTGAGAAAAAGGAACCTGCTCAACCGAGGGAGGCTGACTAAGGGAACTGACCAAAACCATGAAGGAAAACACAAAGATCAGGTACACCAAAATCAATGGCTAAGAATGGGCTTAAGAGACTAATAAAACACAAGGGAAGAACAAGCACAAGAAAAACAATGTAAAAAGAGAACACAGATTTTCAGACGATTAAATACCTTCAAAAGCTGGTTTTTAAATATTAAACATATTTTATAAAAAAATATTGTTGTTTTTCACTTTGAAATCTATATAAGTGCATACTGTTAAGCAGATCAGGGTCATTGTTTAATGCAGAGAGGCTGCTGGATTTTAAACTGCGCAGCAGTCTCTGTCCTTGGTGCTGAAAGACTGGGGAATGTCTAGTATGTGTCTGTCTACAAACAGCTGGACACAAACATCACAGCAGTCTATTAAAACAGCTTCAGACACACTACAAAGTTAATCTACAGGCAAAAAATAAAACAAGCTGAATCAGATCTGTGTGAGCAGCTTACCTGTGTTCCCTTTGTTTGCTGTTTTTATCTCTTTATCCAGAAGAAGTCAAAATGTTTGAGTCACTGTTTAAGGTCAGACCTCAGAAAGCGTAATTCCTGCATCATTTTGTCGACTAATATAATGGAAAGAGAGGTTGTTTGCTGCAGAGAGTGCTGTCGGTGAACATCAGCAACTGCGTGTCCTTCTGTGGCATCTCCTTCCTTCTCCTTTTTCACTGTCTCAGCTCTGGATAGAACCACGTCAACATCCCCCTCCAAACAAAAATTTTAAAGGGGAAACTACCTTTAATATTCTCAGACAATGTAAATGAAGTTAGTCAGAACCCTTATGTCTAGTATAGGTTCATATTGTTTCATAGAAGGTCACGCCTTTTTATTCAACAAAATGATACCCAAACATTTTGATGAATCCATTGTTGACTCTTTCTTCATCATTAGCCATGGCCTCCCTTTGACTATACTTTGAAAAATGTACCTATCAGTACCAAGAAAAGAAAAAGAAATAGCTAAAAGGCAAACAGCTGTTGAATATACTTTTTAACCATATTATGCATGTAATATATTTCAGGATCAAAAACTATAAAAACAAGGGCGTGCAGGTGGCGCAGTGGCGCAGTGGACCCATGTACGGAGGCCTTAGTCCTCGACGCGGGCGACCCAGGTTCGAATCTGGCTTGTGGTCCTTTCCCGCATGTCTCTCCCCCTCTCTCATACCCCCTTTCCTGTCAGCCTACTGTCAGAAAAACAAGCCACTAGTGCCGTAAAAAGCTAAAAAAAAAAATAAAAAAATGGTTTTTGATGTTAATCTAAATAGATGAGAGTGTGGCAGTCTGTTAAAAGCAACTTTGGGTAACTGGTTGTCAAGATCTCATAAAAACCAGTTGAGTCAAGATGATGGCAGAAATTAGGATATGGTTACAATAATGGGAACATCAATCATAACAAATCATTAAGTAACTGTAATGGAAAATTTTGCAGTTTGCTTACGTCTCAAGACTGCTGAAAATATGGTTTATGTAATGGTGCAACTACGTATTTTGTAAGGCAGTGGTTTTAAAACTCAGTCCTCAGGATCCACTGTCCTGCATGTTTTATTGGTCATACCTATTTAAATGACATTTTATATTTAATATGGAGAAAAAAAAGATACATGTAAAGGGTGATGAGAGAAAGAAAATGTAGAACATGTATTGATGAATTGTAAAATATATGAACCTGAAAGAGAGAAATTGGCAAGAATGGTTGGAAGGACAACTCAAGAATGGAGTCTTAAAAAATGTTGGGAAATGAAAGAAACATCATGAATATTTGCAGATTAAAGAAAGCTTTATTTATTTCTATTTTTCGAATACAAAATAAAAAAATTGAATTGAATAGATTTGTTATCATTGTATCAACCTTCCAGATCACTTAGGTCTTCTAGTCCAAACCTACATTGTACACCCAAACAGTTTGTGGTCCAGCTGTTTTATTTACCATACTACCTGCTTTTATCTTACTTTTACTGTTATTTGCTTTGAGTCTTTTTGTGATATTTTAATACATATATTACACACCCTGGTATGGGTGGTAAATATGTTGTTTAAACATATATTATTCATTTATTGTTAATGAACATGCTCTACAGGCTGTGTGTTAGAATTGTCATGTTTGCAGCTAATCTCCTGACCCACATGCAGAAACACCAAGAGAATCAGATAAATAAAGTTTATTTTCTTAGAAAACAGATAAATGTTAGATGAAGCTAGTATAATCCTGAAGTCACTGGATCTGGAACTTCTCAGAACTGAGGATGGGGAGAATAGGGATTAGAGGATGTTTGAGATGAAGATCCAAATTAAACTGGAACCAGCTTACTGAGAGAGGTGAGATTGCATCCACAGGGGGAGAGCTGATGTTGGGTAATTGGAGTCAGAAGTTGAAGTGAGGTGAGGGATTGAGGTGAAGGATTTTTAAAGGATCATTCAACTAATGATTTAGAGGGTTTTGATTTCCAGCTGGAGATTCTTGAATGAACAGAAGATCAAAATGAAGGTGTAGGTTAGAATTAGGTATCTTGTGGTTAACACAAAGTCAAAAGGAGTCACTTGAAAAACAAGGAAACAACAAGAACGTTAGAAAAGATTCACTTATTTAGTTATGGTAACACTGAGAGATTTCTGAGGAGGGCTCAGAGAACCATTACAGGCAAATACTCAGGCACTCAAGGACCTGCCACCCGCTCCTCTTAATCTGGAGAAGATGATGATGATTTTACACAGGTGTACTGGACCCAGCCTCCATCAGCTGCAACCTCCTGGCTCCCCCTGGTAGAGAAGAACAATTCCCCACACAAACAAAAAAAAGACACCAGCACCCTCAGTACCCTCCCCTCAACGGCCGGCACCCAAGGACCCAGGGTACAAAGTGCTGATCTGAACAGGTTTAACCTGAAAGATGTGGAATGTGGGATGGATCCGTAGGGTGGATGACAGACGAAGATGAATAGCAGTGGGACTAAGAACTGTTCCGATCTTGCAAAATGAAGCTGGTAGAGAGCTTCTTGCAAAAGGACTTTAAGGGAATGACACGACCCAAGAGCCAAACCTTTTGTCCAGGGGCGTATTGAGGGGCTGGAATTCTCCATTGGTCTGCATAGGGGCAATTTTGCTCAGAGGTGCAGTTGAGAGCAGAGATGGTCCTTATGCAAATATTTACCTAAATTAACGTAGGGAGACTTCAAACGGGGAGAGACCTGTAGCAGAGGAAACATGCGTTTTGTGAGCGTACTCAACCCAGGTCACAAACTGGCTCCAGTCAGACGGACTGGTAGATGTTAGAAATATGAAAGTAGACTCCAGCTCCTGGTTCATCCTCTCTGACTGTTTATTGGACTAGGGATTATATCCGGATGTCACACTTGTCTTAGCTCCAAGACCTGAGCAGAGCTGTCTCCAAACCTGTGACAGAAATTGAGGATTGGATGTCCTGAGGAATGCCATGGAGTTGAAAAACATGTTTAAGAACAAGCTGAGCAGTCTCAGAGGCTGTAAGGAGCATTCTGGGAGGGATTAAGTGACAGGCTTTGGAAAAACGATCAGTAACTGTAAAGATGGTGGTCATACCTCTGGAGGCTGGAAGTCCAGTAACCAAGTCGACAGAAATATGAGACCAGGGATATTTGGGTATTGGTAGAGGTTGTAGAAGACCTGCCAGAGGTTGATGTGAGGGCTTGTTTCTTGCGCAGATGGAACAGGCGAGTATGTATTCACTCATATCCTTATGAAGGGATGGCAAATAGAAGCGACAACAGATGAGGGCTGTGGTGCGAATAATTTCAGGATGAGCGGCAACAGCCGACCGCCAAGGTCGCCAAGGAACATCTGATTCAATGGCCCATTACCAGGATTTGGTTTGGTTTGTTGGGCTTGGAGAATGAGGTCCTCAGTCTCCCAGGTGAGAGAGGCAACAATGCAGCTAGGAGAAAGGATAGTAGTTGAGGTCTTTTCAGAATCGTCAGATGAATAAAGTCGGAACAAGGCATTGGCTTAATATTTCTGGAACTGAGGTGATATGAAATGGATAGGTTAAACCTTGAAAAGAACATTGACCAGCGGGACTGACGGGGATTGAGTCTTTTTGCCAATTGGAGGTAGGACAGGTTCTTCTCGTCAGCCAAGACTAAAACAGGATGTTCAACTCCCTCCAACCAATGCCTCCCCTGTCTGTTTTATGGCCAGCAACTCACAATCGCCCCCATCGTATTTGCATTCTGCAGGAGACAGTCTATTGGGAAAAATTGCACAGGGTTGAATCTTGTTATCAGAATCATAAAATTGAGATAGCACAGCTGCAACTCCCGTCTCAGAGCCATGCACTTCCACAATAAACTGTTTATTTAGATCAAGTTGAATGAGAACAGCTGCATCAGAAAACAGGGATTGGAGGTGAAGGGAAGCCATTCCAGCTTCAGGAGTCCATTTGAATGGTGTCTTAATGCAAGTTAGAGTGGTGAGGGGAAGTGCTGTCTGGCTGTAGTTGCAAATAAAACGGCTGTAGAAGTTTGCAAAACCCAGGAATCTTTTAAGCTGTTTGTGGGTTTGGGGTACTGGCCACTCCAAAATTGCCTTTATTTTCTACGCAGTAGGTCGAACCTGCCCACCCTCCAGTATGAAACCCAGAAAGGTCACAGATGGTTGGTGGAATTTGCATTTTCAGCTTTAACAAACAGCCTGTTCTCTAAGAGGTGTTGAAGAACCATTTGGACGTGTCTGTTACGCTCATTGTTATTTTTGGAACACATGACAATGTTGTCAAGAAAAACAAAAAAGTTAAGAAAATCTCATTATCTAAGGCTTGAAAAAGGCTGGGGTGTTGGATAAACCAAAAGACATGACCAGATACTTAAAATGGCCTAAGGGCATTTTGAATGCCATTTTTCATTCATCTCCTGACGGATGTGGATCAGGTGGTAAGCATTTCGTCCAGTTAAGAAAAAGCAGTGTTGCCATAAACAGGTTCTAGGGTGGAGGAAAGAAGAGGTAAATGTGAGGACACTCGGTGGGGACCACACACACAATTCAACCACACACAGGAGTTTGGAAAGAAAAAAACAAGTTTAATAAAATATGTAAATATTGGTTGCTGCTCAGGGTATGGTCATCAAACATAGCACTGCAATGCACTGAACGGGTGGAGCTGAGAACAAAAGTAGAATCGGCTGCTGTGGATCCAATGATACTCTCCACAAGGAGATTCAGAAGTCAACACCCAGGGGCTGAGACGAAGATCAGTCAAAGGTCATACACGGGTAGGCAGAGAGAGTAAACTTAGCTTGAGAGGCAGGCGATACTTGGTGGTCATGAGGCAAAGCTTGGGTCAGGGTCCAGAAATCCAGAATGGATGGGATCCGACAAGGGCTTGGCAAGGGGGTTTAATCCGTGGACAGAAAGGGGTCAGGAATCACAGAAGGCTTGGAAGGAAACGCAGTATTTCTACTGGCTCGTGGCTGTAGATAAACTGACAAGGAGGCAGAGACTGAGAGGTGTTTAAGTAGGACAGGGATCAGGTGGAACAGCAATCAGGCATGGCAGGTGAACTGAATGAGTGGTTAGGCTCAGAATGTACAGGACAGAACATGAATCATGACAGTAAACGATTTTTATTTTTAACACTTATCTGATTTAACCCCCTGTAATCAAGGCAGGGTCTCAGTGATCGGTCTTTCTTCCCCACAAAGAAAAAACCAGCACCTAAAGGTCAGGATGAGGGACGAATTATGCTTGCAGCCAAGGAGTCTTCAATGTAGTGTAGGTCTCTATAGCTTCTCATTCAGGTTGGGAGATATTATAGACATGGCTAGAGGGTAATGGAGCTCTGGGAAGGAGGTCTATGGCACAGTTGTAGGGTCGATGAGGAGGAAGTGACAGTGTCTTAGTCTTTCTAAAGACTGGTGCTAAGTTATGATATTCAGCTGGAATCTTAGACAAATCAGGAGGATCAGCCTCTTGGAAGTCTGCCAGTGGAGAACTCAGAGGAACTGTGGAACAGAAACAATCTATGTCACAGGTGACCAGAATTCGATTGATATGAGGATTGTGGTTCTGAAGTCAATGGAAACCAAAGTTGGAAAGAGTTTTCTCCAGCAGTTTGCAGCTTAGTATGGCAGGGTCACAGCAGCCAGACACACATCAGGGAAGCTCTTCACTTTCTCTCTCCTAAAGGTTCCTGAAACTTGAAGAGGAATGTTGCAATAAGTTGGTTCTGAAATGTCAACCATCACAACCGTCATGATGGGTTTCTTTTTGAGTTGTCAAACCCACATGCAGAACACAAACACAGGAGAACTTTTTAGATCATAACAATTTATTGAAGGTTGTCGAACTAAGTAGTGAGAACACAAGCCAGGTCCAGGGAAGAAGAGTTTGGTCAACAGCTGCATTCACTAAGAGAGGAGTAGGAGGTGAGTTCACGATCAATAGGAAAATGGAACGTTGGAAGATGTTTGGAGTGGTTCTTACTGTTTGGTTGATGTTTGGTCGGTTTAGGGAGTGGGTTACCAAGATCCGGGGTTTGGTTTCCAGTATGG
>JAUZNJ010104213.1:7604-20822 GCA_034780135.1 Jordanella pulchra | reverse complement strand
CTCAAACAGATCCCAGGAAAAACATCAGACATCTCAGTCCAGAAATGTGCAGTTCTAGGCACAGCCAAGATACTGCGGAGAACCCTCAAGCTCCCAGGCCTCTGGTAGAGGACCCGAGCTCAAAGGATGAAAGAGACCACCCGCGGTGAGAAGGGAATTTTTTTTATATATATATATATATATATATATATGTATATTCATTTGTATCAATAGTAAATATTGTTACTTACTTGTAAATATTGTTACTAATCTTGTAAAAAACTCCCAAAAAATACAACCTTTTGTTTCTCTCCATTTATTCAGTGAAGAAAAGTCCCTTGTAAAAAAGAAAACTCATTCTAAAAGTGATTGTTAGAAAAAAGTTTGCCAACGCAATCATTTAACTGAGTCAAATGTTTGTGTGGGCCTGCTGTAAGTATGTGTTTGCCTCTACTTAAAAATCAATCGAGCACAGCGGATTAGATGGATTGAGAAGGTGAATCGATTTACTTTGGCTTGTCTGCTGATAATGGCTTCAGCTGTCACGTCACACACAGGCTTATTGATAGGATAGTGAGGAACCATCTTGGAAAAACACAGAACGTTTTTATTTTGATTGCATAAAATCGACTTTACGCTCTACTTTTTTTTGGTTGGGGGTCCTTTTTTTATAAAAAAAATTATATTAATTATATTATATTCATGTTTTACATCCACATAAAATATGTGTACTCTTTATTTAAAACATTGCTCAGGGAGTAGAGGGCTGCCATTGTGCAGATCCAGAGGAACAGTCGGGGTCAAGGGTCTTGCTCAGGGACCCATAATAAATCCAGTAGAGAACTTGGAGTCTAGGCACTAACACATTGCTTCTACTTCTTTCCGTCAAGGATAATGACTTAATCAGATTCTAATACCACATTTGGAATGGAAAAGCAGACCAACGTTAAGGGTTATAACAATTCCAAGCAGAAATTAACCACTTTAGCTGAGCTCTTCCCTTTTCAGTCTAGAAACATTGTCAGGTATCCCCCAAACTATGCCAGAAGCTTGTTATTGGTTAGGAAAGGTGTGGTTCTGATGGAACTAGTTAATGAACATTCACCCAAAGTCAGGTTGTCTGGAGGTTTGTAGATGACTCAAATACAGAGACAGAAGCGGATTATTGCAGTTTTAATAGTGTGGTGGCAACACAAGCATCCAAAGTGTTTAACCAGGCAGCACAGGAATCAGAACAAAGGAGAAACATGGGGCCTGGAATGAAGAGAATCCAGCAAACAGTAATTGCAGAGGAGGAGTATATATGCCTAACAGAAGAATGAATGGCGTAATCAACTGATTGGGAGCAGGTGTGGGCAGTGCTTCCTAGTAGGGAGCTAACGGAAAGGAGATTTGCACAAGGGGGCAACAGAGAGTAACCAAGAAAAACACCTGGCCTTAAATATATCTAGAAAATAGTTTAAATGACAGTAAAGGCAATTGAAACAAATGACTAGAAACATAGAATGACTTAAATGGAAGTCTTACTTAGAACCTAAAGTAAAACATTGAAATGAAATCCAGATCATGACATCCACATATCACTGAATGTTTATTTATATAAACATTAAAACATGAATGTTTCAGATACACAGCGATGCACTATAAAAAAATCAAAATAAAATCTATTTAGTTGGTGTCCACCTTTAATTTTGTGGAGGATCTAAACACGGCTGGAGAGATGCATAACCTAGGATTTTATTATAAAACTAGAGATAGACCGATGCATCGGTCAGAAAATAAATAATAGCCTTTTTTCTTGTATCGGTACCAGCCAATAAGTGCATACAATGGCTGATTCATCATTGGTGCAGTGCTGTGGTTTCAAACCTAGGGGTCAAAAATGTACTTATCAATTTCCATCCAGAACGTAGTCCCAGCCGAACAGGAACAGACCAGATGAAGCTACTATGACAAGAAAAAGCAGACAAAGCACAAAGTTATGATTGGAACTTGACAAATAATGCAGAAAGCTAAAGAGAAAGCTTTTATCTTGGGGAAGCCAGAATAAGGATTTTTTTTTTAATTAAAGAATATGCTTTCAGTACATAGCTCTCCCTTTTTGTCCTATTTCTCAGTTATGAAATGTGTTGAGTTATATGATTTTTAGCAGGTAGACACCAATTTTAGAAGAATGGAGAGCATGTTATTTGAAGGGGCCGTACAAAAGTTGTCATTCAAAGTGACTTTTCTAATAGATAGCTGCCAGCAGAGGACCTGTCACAGTCACTCATCAACTGAAGAAAAAAAAAAAGCACGAAACCTCTGAATACTTGCTAGCTGATATTCTTCTTTCATCACATTTTAACTTTCACTTTACAGGCTACAGGTTAGTTCATTTTAAACTATGTTAATTGTTAAATTAGGAATGTAGTCTTTATATCATCTTTGTTTCCATCTGCCAGAGTTTCTGTCTCTGATCACTAATATTTGCACAGACAAACTACACCCAACCAAAGCAAATGATGTAGAAACTTGGGTTTGGCTGCACAGACGAAAGTTAGCCAGATTTCATCCGAGCAGAGAAACCATTCAGGTGAAATGACGTTAAGTGTTGTGGTTATTATATAAGACATGCAATAAACTGCAGTCCTGCTTTAAAATAATAATAATAAAAAAAACCCTCAGAACAGATTCAGACTGTTTCACTGCTCGGCCAGGCGTGAATAATCCGGCTTTAAGTCGCACTCAGCGCTGGGAGTCATTTATTTTATGTTTCCAATTTTTGATTAGAAACTGGCAATAATAGAGGCAGGCAGTGGGAGTGGGGGTTTGATGGAAACTGTTGAATCAATATGAGGCAGCTGTAGGATTTGTGGGGCCTTAACTTTGCGTGTTTGGTGTCTTGTTGGTTAAAATGAATGTGAAAGGAACCAGGGTGATTAAGCATTTCTTCAACCTAAACTGTTTTTATTCAGGGTTGACAGGAGCTGCTATTTTTGCTGCTTCAGCAGCTTCAACAAAGACAAGATGGTTTCTGTGTTTCATGGCGCAAAATAAAGTGCCTTGCCAATGGATGAAAAGCATGGTGACATTACAGTCATTTGGAAAATTAATTATACAACTTGAACATTTTCATATTTTGTCATCATTTAGCTCATACAACAATATTTTTCAATATAGTTAAAATAGGCAATAAGCATGACTTTGGTCTTGCTGAGTGTGCTATTTACAGTAAAAATAGGTCATAAAGATTAGACATTTTTGAGGTTATTTCCTTAACTTTTTCTTTTTTTAGGTTCTGGAAACTAGCAGCCAGTCAGTTAAGACTGAGTTGGGTAAAAAAAGACACAAAAAACATGATGTACAGATTTGTTCATTACATCAGAGAGTAAATCAATGCCATTTTTAATGCATTATTATCTAACAAAGCAGAATTTCTCTGTGTTTCTAGTAAGTTGGCTCTGAAGGTTTGGCACCTGTAGTTTAAACTGGTGTCTCTCTGGTTTACAAACTCCTGCATCCTGCACCACTGTCACCCACATATATCTTCCTACAAACTTGTCTGTCATGTACCCGATAAGGAAAAGGTTTCCCACAGCATCAAGCTGCTACCACTATGTTTTGTGAAGCAGATAGCAGGATCAAGGCGATGCTAGTATTTGTTCCCAAAAGAAACAAAAAAAAATATTGTGTTTCTTAACATTTATGTCATTTTCCTTAAATTTCCTTAGCCTTCAGGATACTGTTGATTAATGTTGATTAATGTCCTCTAACAACCCCCTGACACCTCCACAAAAGAAGGGTTAAACCCCACACAGGCTGATGCCAATCATTAATCAGCTGTTTTTTTGAATGCATTTGATTGGCCTGGATTTTAGGAAGCATATCAATGCAAAGGGGACCTAATAAAAACACACAGCACATTTTTTACTTCCACAGGGAAAATATGATTTATGATATAGGTTACATCATATATATATAATATACATGTTCCGTGTGCTGCTTTATGTCTGTCAAGCATGCAGATGCAGGTAAAAGTTTAAGTCTAACAAGAAAGAATGTGAAGAATGTGTTAAATAGTTCTGTCAGACTCTTTTTCACTTCAAAAATCATTTATTATTCTGTAAGGACTGCATCTGCAGCGAGTCAGTACAGGCCTCACAGCAAGGACATAATTACCTTGTTTATTGAGTGGTTAATTTGCAAATTGAGAGCAGAATAATTGAGTTTCAAGGGCTCTCAAGAGAGCCTGATAGACCTCAGTTGTTGATCCCTTCTGTAGACTTGTTGAAAGGTCGGCCCTTAAAAAGAGACCAGGGAAAGGAAGTCACTAAACTACAGCAGCAGGCATGCTGTATTCAGTCTTTTTTTTAAGATATTAAAGGGTTTTATTTATTGTATTCAGTCTTTTAAATTATGCCATTTGCACCAGAGTACACCTAACAAATTTTGAGGGCAGATTGTAATGAGGTTGTGTTTAATAAAAGGACAAGAGAAAAAAATCAATAAAACTGATAAATATACAAATAAGAACTAAAAAACATGAACAGATAGTGATGTGGGTAAACAATGAACAGTTATGTATCAACTGGAGACAAAAAAATGTTGTTTGCTCAAACACACTCACCTTTGATGTCTCAGAGTACATCAGGTGTGTGATGGACGGCTCTTGTCCTTCATGGTGCATCAATGCCCTACTTAAGATGTTGTGTGTATAAGTTTTCTGTGGAAAGAAGGCTGGGGCGAATAGCTGTCTAGCAGCAGTGTGGGTGGTGTTCCCAATACCAAACTGTGATGAAGAGTTATAATATATGTGTTAGTCATATTATCTAAAACTCAACATGTAATGGAAATCTAAGACTACACATAACTCTGAATATCTGAAGATAGATGGAGCTTGATATATGCAGTTCTAGATGAAAATCTGTTCAAGCCTGCAGAGGACTGAAGAAGAGACTTGTTTTCATGCAGGGAAACCATGAACAAGGAGCCCGAGCAATGATATTGTTTGAATTGAAGCCTGTTTATATAATAGCCAAGTCAAAACCTGTTCACGGTCAATCAGGCTTTGCATCCAAAACTATATACAGTTAGGCAAGAATCTGTAGATGTGCAGAACTAATCGAGACAGGACTCAACATTCTTGTGACTGTTATTGCAGCTACAGATTTCCAAACAGAAAAGGATGCCAAACTTTTTTTTTCTCTTTCTATCAAACTAAACAGAGCTTGAAGTATTTTGCAAAGATAAAAAGAGGTTGTCTCATATTGTGCAATAATGAAGGACGTTTACCAAGAAAGACTTGCAGCTCTGATTGCAGTAAAAGGTTCCTTTAAAAACTGTGTGCTAGTTTCCATTCACTTTACACATAGAGTACTTTGTATTTTGTCTCAATCAGATATAATCCATCTTTTGTAGCTTATGTAGGTATTATTTTATGCAGGTACAACAGTAACAAAGATTCGGTTTTAAAATGTAATTTATTCGTTAGGTACAAATACCAGGAGGATGCAGGAGGACACATGTTGTCCACCAAAGAACACGCCACCCCTCCCCAGCTGTTGCTTGTATCTGATGCCGTGTGTCAATTATCTCCCCCCTGTTCATTTCTCTTCACACCACCTCAACCTTTTTTTTGTCCTTTCCTGTCAAACATGTTATCAGACTGTATGAGGATTTCAGGCTTGAGTTTTACACGTTTAACAAGAACAGTAATTAATTTAACAAAGTTGCTTTAATAGAGGCAAGTCATGATTAGGGGTGAACTTTTTTAATTAAATGATTATCAATTTTTAAAATGAATATTAATTCTAAAGTTCTTAGACAGTGTAGAAACATGTGACTGAAGTTAAATTTACTTTTCCCGATTGTGTAACTCAGTTAAAAGCACACTTGCAGGAGCTGTTTTCGGTGTCCTGTAGGTAGGAGATGAAGTTCACTTGTTAGCATTTATATTTGCGGTGCTAAATATATGGATGCTGTGTGTGGGTGTTCTGTGGTTGTGAGTTGAGTGTGTTTGTCAGCAAGAAACATTGACTCAGTTTGGTGCCAGAGGCATTAATTGAGGCATCAATTAAAGGAGTTAACGAGTTTGTTTAATGAGACGAAAACTCTGCTTGTGTTTCTGACGTCAGACTCTCCAGACGGAGCTGCTCCTACAAGAATAAGGTCAACTTTTTTGGTTTGTTTCTCCTTCTCTGTATTTCTGAATGCTGCGCTCCTTGCCTCATCCTCTGTCCCTCAGTTTTTGTTCTTCTCCCACATACATCCATCTTTTGATTGTCTTACTGCTCTTGAATTAAACACATCATGCTACTGTCAAATAAAATGACAAAGTAAACATTGCATAAAATATAAGACATAATCTCATAAAAATGATGTCAAAATAATCAAACTGAAGCCAATGAAAACTTGCAAAAGATAGAAGTAATTACATATTTGCCCTTTATGGGAAAGCTGTTGTAAATGTTTTTAAGGACCAGAAATTAAAGGTTTCCTCCTGTCCTTTTCCTGGGGATGCAGAGAAAATAAGTTTCTAATGACCCTAGGGGTGTTTTTTGGTTCGATTTTGATGACAAACAGCCACAAAAAGCTTTAAAATCTGACTCTTTGTTTATACAAAGAGTCAGTGCAGTGATTTAAAGTTTAGTTCAGCCTGACCAATTTTACTTGTGTTGGTCAGCATTCTGACGGAGCTGCAGCTGCATGATTGATTTTTTTAATTGCTATCGTTAGAGTAATCTAACCTAATGAAAAGTGCAGCAGTGTTTCCATGCTCTGCTTTGGCTAAAAGCATTTATCTAGAAAACTTTACTACACTGGTGATTTATTGATGAGTTTATTTGGTTGTTTAAGTGTGGGTCTGACTCTGTGAGACCGTCATGGTTGTTCGCTTACTCTTTGGTCTTTGTGAAATTAAGTACCGCTTTTGTTTTCTAACCTTTATCTCTGGGTTCCTTCTCTCTTCGGTGCATCGAGTTCAACAGAAATCAAGCTTCCATTCATAAATATTTTAGACACAATACTTTACTTAAAGCAGCATAATATCTGAGCTGTGTTTGGCATAGTAACAGACAATCCTTCTGACTCATCTTGTCAGGAGGTTGGATACACTGAGTTGGACATCCCAATAAGATCCAGAGAAACCAGAACAGAAGTTTTTTAAGCATACACTGTGTGTCATCTAAAACTGCTATCTATGCAGTCCTGTTTCCGTAGTTTTGTCAAAAAGCTGAATAATATTGTTTTAAAGAGTTTATTTGGTAAATCAAAACAAAGTAAACTTGTTTAAAAACTATCTTTCCTATTATATTTTGCAAAAAGGTTTCGTTACATTGGTTTTGATGACTACTGCTGAGGTCTCCAGAACAGGCTTCTTTAAAAGCAATTTAATGGACCTGTGGGGTAAAGATACGTACTTAATATCTTTAAAAAGTGGGAATCATAGAGTTCATAGAGCGGGAATCACAGTTTCTAGAGTCATAAACAATACCAGTGGTGGAACAGCCTATTGATTCTTTTACCTTCTGAACTATACTCCTTAAAAATATGACAGGATTTACTGGAGGACTTTGGTAATAACAGGTTAATAGGTATAAATGCTGAAGGCTTACCTACCCTATACACCCTTAGCAAATAATGGGCTTCATTTTTTGTTTTTATTGATAATCCTAGAGAAATATGTATACCTTGTTTTTTTACTTCTAAACATGATGATATTCTCAATAAATATTGAAATAAGCCAACATTTTTCCAATTGTTAATATAGTCCTTTTGGTTTTCTAATTTATTTTCCTTTGAGAACGTGTGTCTTCATTGTCTATTACCTTTGTGGCATTTATGCATAATTAATTACAAGATCTCTTGACTAAGATAAAAGAAGACTGGATGATGATTTACAAACCTGAGTAAACACTCTGTGGTGATATCATTAATGGATTGTTTTATCAGATTAATACTTGTCCAATTTTAAAAGTGGGATCAGGAATATTTGCTGATCAGATGGAGCCACATTGGTCACTGCATCAGCAGTAACAGCAATAACAGCTACATGTTTTTAGGTGTCAGCTTTGCTCGTCTCCATCTATCTTGAGACTCATAGTTTTGCTGAACCTCATCATAATGTTTCATTGTGTGATTGGTGCATCCAGGCTGAATAGTGCAGTGTGTTGTGTTCACTTCCTGCCACCCAGGGGACGGCATAAAGTGTTGGGATATTTTAATATATTTATTATCCACCCTGGTAGGGGTGGTAAATATGTTATTTAGGCAGATATTATTCGGACTGTCATAAATTGTTTAGAAACACACGCCCCACTGGCTGCGTGTTAGAACAATAACTGAGAGTGTGAATCGATCTAAGTGGAAGTTAGAGAGGTTAGCAGAGAGGCAGTTTGACTATAGTTCCGGATGATAAAAGTTAGCGAATCCAAGGAAACGTTGGAGTTGCTTTCGGGTTTCTGGTATGGGCCATTCCAGGATGGCGCAAATCTTCCCTTCGTCCGGCCGAACCTGTCCGTCCCCTAAAATGAATCCCAGGAAGGAAACAGATGACTTGTGGAATTCACATTTTTCAGCTTTGACGAAAAGTTTTTTCTCCAACAGTCTCTGCAAAACCATGTGGACGTGACGCTTGTGTTCCTCCAGGGTCTGAGTATAAATGAGAATATCATCCAGATAAACAAACATGAAGATATTTAAGAAGTCTCTCAGGACATCGTTGACGAGGGCTTAAAAAAAGGCAGGAGCGTTAGAAAGTCCAAGGGCATGACGCAGTATTCGAAGTGGCCAACAGGGGTCTTGAACGCGGTTTTCCACTCGTCCCCTTGACGTATTCCCAGGAGGTGGTAAGCATTTCTAAGGTCTAGTTTTCAGAATACAGTGGCGCCATGCACAGGTTCGAAAGCAGAAGACAACAATGGTAGGGGGTATTCTTAATGGTGATGTTGTTTAACCCACTATAGTCTATGCAAGGTCTCAGGGAGCCATCTTTTTTCCAATTAATTATTTTTGTTTGACCTATAGGCTACACCATTTTTCCTTTGGTTTGTAACAGTTACAATACATAATGTGGTGAAATTTAAAGACATTCAAATGCTTTTCTAAAGTGATAGGAGCTCAAGTGTTCAAAAATGACAGTATTTGGCTTTGTTTTCAGGATATTGCTGTCTGTACATCTTATTTATGCAACTATTAGAAGGCCACATATTACATGTGGTTATATACTGTCAAACCCACTATTTTCCCTAAAAACACTGTGATTTTAAAACAAGTGTATTTTATGATATTGAGAGTTAACTATTATCTTTGAAGCCTAAGAAGGTTATGCACCTAGTTTTTGTCTGAGCTTGTGTAACTGCTCTCTTCTGTGTTGTAAAGCAGTCAGTGGGACCATGAGGACCATAGTGGCTCTGCTGCTTCTCTGTCTGTGCGACCCAGGACGTTGTGACTGCCAGACCGACTGCCTGTCCTGCAGCAATATCCTGCCCAAACAGCTCAATTTCAACACTATGGTGAGGCGCGCACACATACACAGAAACTGTATTGGTCTCAGTCAATGAATGTAGTCAAACAAGAAGATCAAAGTCTTTCAGCATCATGTTTGTGTACACTTTACTTTTCTACCATTTCCATGAATGAACTCAAGGAAAATCTAATATAACCTTTCATCTTTTGACAAAACAACTAGAAACTCTTCACCCCCCGCAACTCATATTTATTCTGTACTCTTACAAGCTTCCAGCCTGACTCAACGGGTTACCCTTTTGGCATTTGAGTTTTAATTTGTTGAGGCTAATTGATTCCTGGGGACAGATGTGTGTTTCTTCTCTCCGTTCCCGCTGGTTGTTTCTGGCTAAAGACATGTCTGCATTTCAGGCGTTTTTGTAGGCGGCACACCAAAAGGCATTTACAATGTGACAGCTTAAAACATTAAGCTCTGATCAGTTGGTGTTTGACACTTGGGTCATGTTGGTATTTACAGGGAACCCAGTGAAGAGGGAAATTGGCAGCACTGTGGCTGTAAACTTCACATATATCACCATTACCATGATTAGTATGATAATTGGGACTTTTTGAATTTGGATTATAATTTTCCATTTATTGATCCTATTTTTTTGATCTTGATAGAAATAGTCAAAAAAATTAAAGCTTAATTAAACCATTGTGGAAAATTATTGTAACTGGACATACATAATTATCACGTATTAAAGTAATCCAATCTATTAAAAAGAGCTATAAGTTTTCTGATGTGTAGTTTTCCACAAGCCACAAGGGGAACTAAGTTAACATGTGGAACAAAGGCACTCTAAAAAGATTTCAGACTTTTTGACTACATGCAATATGCTTTAAGTGACATAACAAAATATCCTCACCTTCAAACATGAAGGTTGCAGGTGTAAATATACAAGACAATCCTGAAACATAATTCTTGAACCTTTTTAAAATTAAAAAAGTTCTTTCTTTAAAAGGTGAGGGGAAAAAGCTGCTACCAATTATAATATTACAATATTTATACTGTTCTATTTAAGGCAATACTTAGAAGAAATGGGCAGTACAGCATCCACTGAGGAATAAAACAACTCTATAATATAAGGGTGTAGTTTTCTTGTTTGGCACAACAGAAGAAAAAAAAATGGGTACATACACGTCTTCGACAAACTGGAGTGTTAAAAACACATGTTTTCAATTGTTGTTAAAGATTTGATATCATGATTTTTTTAGCCTTTGAAAGTCAACCATAGGTATGTTTATGATGAAATTATTTACTATTGATTATCTATTTATAAAATGTACTAGTTGTTTCTGTGCTCCTTTTTCCAATCTCAAAGAAACATACTTGCCTTCAGAGTGACTTGATGCCAGCTCTCCATGTGCTGGTGATGCCCATTTCATGATTTCGCCCAATGCCAACTGCATTACAGCAACACTTCACCTCTGGTGATTAGACTTTTCTTTAGAAAGGCTCCATAAAGTCCTAGACCTCTCAGAGGCAGAAAAAAAAAACACATTTTTGTTGCTTTTACTGTGAAGATTAGGAGCTAAAAAGGCCATTTTGTCTCAGCTTTAAGCTGATATGACTGCTTGCCAATCGTTAAAAGGGGGTATGTTGTTTACTATGCAGGAACAGCGCACCAAGGATCTGGTTCGCGAGATACATTCAGCAGATGTCCTGCTTGATGTATCTTTTTCTGGTCCTTCTGTTTTATAATTTCTGTAGTGATCTAAGTGTCAACAAGGTAGGTAAATAGAGGAAGAAGATGTGTACTGTGAGGCTCTTCTTAACTAAGTACCTAAAAAGACAATGATCTTTTGTCTGTCTGTGCCAGGTGTGTCTCATCGAGTGCAAAAGCAACGTTTCTCCTTCTTACTCCTGGGAGATCTGCCATAAAGCACTACCTTCTTCTTCCTATGACGGTACCGTGACAAAAAAATCCCAAGAAGAAGCTGATGTTCTACTTCCTGAAGAAGAAGAGCAAATAGATGGGGATCTGCTACTGCCCATCGCATTACAACAATTCAACCATGTGACCCACGCACGCGACATTAACAACAGAGGCCTGGTTAGCAAGAGCAGTCAGCTGAGCACTCTGTTTGATTCCCAGGATGATCTGTCACTTGCCAACGAGTATGAGGAAGAGGAGGCAGAGCAAGAAGGAGAGGATGTTGGCATGGCTGCAAAAGGGCAGAGTGACCCAGAGCTGAGCATCTCCAAGAGGTTTGGTGGCTTTGTCAAAGGAAGGCACGGCTACAGAAGGCTGATGCATCCAGGAAGGTCATACCAGAAAAGGTATGGGGGCTTCATTGGTATTCGAAAATCTGCCCGCAAGTGGAACAACCAAAAAAGGTTCAGCGAGTTCCTGAAGCAGTACCTGGGCATGAGCACCCGGGCCACTGAGTTCAACAGTGTTTCAGAAGACCTGGCCCAGCAGAATGAAGTTTAAGGGAGCACGCCTGTGGGGTCCTGCCATGAAAGAATTACCAGATGTGTTTAAGTCATTTACTTTTGTAACGTTTGGACATTTCAGAATAAATCTGGCAACCTGGAGGTCACATTATCAAATAAAATACATAGAAACGGCAAAGCCATTATTTAAGACTCCCATTTTAGACCTAGTTATACCAAGACATATGAATAGCCTTTTTTTTCTCATCTTTTCTCATCTACTTTCTCTATTTAGAAGAAGTCCTGGATACTGCAAAATCTGTCATTTAAGTATTTTACGAGAACACAAAAGAAAATCAAGTATGGAAAAGTATTTGTGTTCCTAAACCACTTTCCTTATAATCTTCTGTAGACATTCAGACAGATGGGTGAAACATTTCATTATCTGTCCATCGATAACTTCCCACCTCTTTGTTTTTAGTCTGGATAAATTAGTACTTTAATCAGTGATAGGGGAAATGGAAACTTGTGTCCGAGAAAGTGTGGAACTTCGACATGAAAATGAGTAGAAAGCCTTTTTCAACCCTCCTCTCCAGAAATATTCCTCTCTGGCACAATAAAGATATTTATTGTTTTACTGGATTAGCTGTTGAAGCTCCCTTGCTTTTGAGATGTGCCAAAAACATGAAATATAAAAAAGCCTTAAGCTTTGATATTTACTGAAACTCTAATAAAAACTGAAATTTCTCTTTGTGTACATCTTTGCACTTTAGTTTTCTGATCAGCTCGTCTGTTTTGTACCTTTTTACGGATGAAAATTTGAACCCTTTCTTTTTCAAATGTCGCCATCTTGTGGACAAATACAACTACCTTTTTTTCTTACCTATTCCTTTTCCATATTGTGGTGTTTTGGTGATAAAAGCTTTAGCAGAAATGTATCTTTATGTTATTTATGCCGAATATAAATTAAAATGTTTCAATCAAAACTCATGTTTTGTTGGTTGATATCTCCTTGAAAATAGTACTGATACAGATTAATCACAGTAATTTGACTCTAACATCTCTAGACAGCACACCATTCATCACTTATGTTGTGCACAGCTGAGCATATATTTATTGGCCTCTTGTGTTTGATCAATTATGTGTAAAGATTGTCTTTAAACTGTACTGATGTAAAATGTTTCTGTTGACTAAGAGCAGCTGTTGTAAATAGCTAAATTGAAACATGATAATAAATATAGTTTACTATTTCTTTTGTGGCTTGTCATGCAGCAACTGATTTTGTGTCTTGAAGCATTTTGTTCCTTTTTGTTCCTATACTGTACCTTTGTGCTTTTGCTTTTATTAGTCACATTAGGATGGGCGGCTTTGAT
>JAUZNJ010104192.1:0-20824 GCA_034780135.1 Jordanella pulchra | reverse complement strand
TTTCTTTCTTTCTTTCTTTCTTTCTTTCTTTCTTTCTTTCTTTCTTTCTTTCTTTCTTTCTTTCTTTCTTTCTATTCAATGTGGTTGGTTGGCAAACACTACTTTTAGGCTGAATTAATCTTTGCACTGAAAATATTTGCTTCACACAAAGAAACATTAGTAGTGCTGTCAACAATTACTTTGCCTGGATAAATTAAAAAGTTTGGGGATCTGATTTGTTTTTTTTTTAAGATAAAAACAGAAGTGCAAAATAATGTCACATGATCTAAGTATAAACACACCTTTTATGAACGGCCCCTGAGGCTGCAACAGCACTTCAGCAGAGGAACCACACCATGATGTACAATAAGCTCTCCAAACAACTCAGGGTGGCGATATTAAAATGTATCCAGATATATGGATATTTGATGGAGCACCATCAAATATCCATTACCCTCTTTAGGGAAGCAATGATACAAAAACACACCTGCCAAGAGATGCCCACCCACCCAACTAAGAGACAGAGGAAGGATGGCATTAACCAGAGAGGCAGCATAGAGACCTAAACCTGCAGGAGTTTAACAGTAGAAACCAAATTACCTTTCTGTAAGACCACAATAAGCTGTACACAATATACAGTAGAAGTGGGCTTTATGGAAGAATGGTCAAGAAAACCCATTACTTGGTTTTAGAATTAAGAAGCTAAGCTTTGAATTTGCATTTTGGCAATTTCCCAAATTTTTAGAGGTAGGTCTATGACATAATCAAATCAAGAGTTGTGGGCATGGTCTTGAGATTAAATTATATAAACTCTCAAACAAAATATTTTAATATATTTTTTTTATTATTTAAGATTGTGAGGGTACCAAGCATGCAAATGAAAAGGGGGTTGAATAGTTTTCACTTAAAAGAATAAAATAGTGATAAAAGGAACAGTATGCACTCTGTGCTATATACATCTAATATTTCATATGAAAATAAAGTGGAAAAAGACAGATTGTAAAAATGCTGATATCTGTTTCATTTCTCAGGTTCCTATTTAGGTTTAAAAAAGATTGATAATTTAATCAACACCGAAAGGTCTGATTTTTGCAAGACAAAATCACCTTGTGATATGATTCACCGAATCCTATATTAATTTCAACCAGTGATCAGTAATTGATCAGTCAATTAGTGGGTGTGCATAAAAAGACCCACAGCACACCATTGCCTTCATATTAACTGCAGCTTGACCTCTGTCAATATGCCTAAGATTCACCTGGGATCATTGATTATGAAGACAGTAATGACCAAATCCACTGCTGAGGTGGCCGACACCGTCAGTGTGTCTCAACGTCAAATACAAAGCATAAGAAAAAGAGTTGAAGAGACTGGAGATGTATTTGAAAAGCCCAAGTCTGGCAGACCCCACAAGACAACTGCTTGGGAGGATCATTTGTTGGCTCAAAAATCCAAGGCAGGCCCCTTTTCCACTGCAGAGCTCCACCAGGCCTGGTCACGTCAAATCACAACAGCTTGTAGAATTGTGTCTCGACATAGCCTCCATGGTCCAATTAGTGCCCAGAAACCAGCACAGACAATTAAGAAAAAATGTGTGGTTTTTGCCAAAGCCCACAGCTTGCTGAAAGGATGGATGCTGGAAAAGTGGCAGAAGGTGGATTTCTCAGAAGAATGTAAGGTTGACTTACATCACAGCCGACGCATATATTGCAGGAGATCTACTGGAGCCTGCATGTGGACCCAAGATTCACCCACAAAACAGCTAATTTGGGAGCAGGAAATTAATGGTATGGATTTACATCCAGTTTGGGGGGGGTGTGCGAGAGATTTGCAGGGTGGAAGGCAATATCAAAAGTCCAGTCACCAGACAGGAACATATTGAGCATGTCTGGGGTAGAATGAAAGAGGAGTCATGGAAGATGAAACCAAAGAATCTTGATGAACTCTGAGAGGAATGTAAGACAGCTTTTTTGCTATTCATTTGGACTTCATCAAATTGTATTAATCCTTGTCAAACCTCATTGATGCAGTCCTTCAAGCTCATAGAAGTCATAAAGATATTAAATATGATCTCACCTCTCCACTACTTAATGAACTGATGTTGTGCAACATGCTTTTGTATACGAAGTACATTTTTGTTCAATTTTTACATTACTCTCTGTAGGCAACAGAACTTTTGTCTTCCCAAATTTAGCCCTTTCTGTGTTCATTAACTAATCAATGCTTATGAAGCAAATTTATGTTAGTAAACTGAACATAATTTTGGCAGGTTTTAGCCTCATATGAGCCATTTTGGAAACCAATGGATCAATTACAAGACAGGTTGTTAGCTGTTGTTTTTAGAAAATGGATACATGACAAGACTTTTGTCAGGGACTGCAAGTTTGTTTGTTTGTGTGTGATTGTACCTGCATGGGAATTAGACTGAGGACAATTTTTCTGATTTCACCATCACACAGAGGACCATTTGTTGTAAAGTGAGGACATTTTTCTGGTCCTCACAAGGTATTTTGCTAATGGTTAGGTTTAGGGCTGAGGTGTCATTTGGGTTAGGTTGAGGTATGCATGTTTAATGGTTAGGTTTAGGGTAAGGGCATAGAAAGGGTTAAAAATGACTTGTGAAAGGCCTGGCGAAAATGTTATTTTTTAGTAGCTTTTAAATAATGTTTCTCCCTTGGCTTTTGTCCGTGGAGCCATACTAAGCGTGCTGTTCATTTTAAGTTACAGGAAGAAACCTCCACACACTGAAAGCCTGAAGCTCTTTAGATCTCAGGGGGTTTTTAGACTCCACTCAAGGATTTAAAAATCTAAGCCACTGAGTTTCTTAAATAATCACTTTCAGATGGCATACTAATTTTAATCTTGCAATTGTGAAAATTATTATTTAAAACGAATTGAATTTTGATAAACACCTAAACCTAAGATAGGGTGATGGTTCCTTCATCAATTTTGCTGGAGAGAGCCCTCTTAATTCTTTGTGGAATAGATTCATAAAGGTATTTTTAATATTATTGAGATTCAAAATATTTTTTGAAACATCACCGATTTTGATTCTCTTAAAAATATTGTATTTTTCATAATTTTACATTACCTTAATATCAGATTTGCTGCAAACTTATCAACTGCATGTCCATGATGACAATCCTTCCTTCTATCACAGTCTCAAAAACTGTTGGTTTAGATGTTGTGACTGTTGAGGCCATTTGATTGCATTAAATATTGGACTCCATGATCTAAAGATTGTTGTTGAAATCAAGAGACTGCCTTTTGTTATATATCCTGTTTTCAGAGAACAGCAGTGACAGCTTAGTATTACATAATAATGGCGTTACTTCTCAGGTAATGGAAACACCATTACCTTACCTTCAATCTAAGAAGCTGATTTACAACTCAGTAAATTGGAGAGACTGTTCATAAGCATATTTACTGCTGCAGGGAGATACTTTTACTACAGAGATGGTGCAGAGGAGCTGAGATAAAGGCTTGCATGACACCTTTTACTAAAGAGCTTAATGTGGACGGATCATCAGCATGCTTTCATTGCTGCTTACACAGAATGAGAGGATGGAGGAGAGCTCTGAATTTTTAATGACAGGGTTCCTAAACTGGAAAAGCTCTATGAAGTCAAAGGCTAAATGTTCCTGTGATTTTCTCACTATGTGTGTCAACAAAGACGTCATCACCTTGGTTTGGAGAATCTCTAAACTAATAAAGTTCCTCTCAACACTGACTAACAGCTGACTCTTCAGCTGTTTACTGGTACGGTAAACATTTTTGTAGCATATTTTTACAATGTTATAGCTATTTCATATCTAGTGGAAGCTTGGTAACATGCAAAAAATATAAAGTTCTAAATATTTAACTTGCTTTCTTATTGTTTATGATTAAATTCAACATTAAACTTCACAATCACATCTACATCAATGTATTACAATTGCCTTGATTCATTTTTCCCACCACACACACTAAAAACGTGTAGGTCAATAGTCAAAAGTTTTCAGATATGTAGTCCTTTTAATTGTTTATCAATATTAACCTCTTGTATATTGTGATTTAACTCCCAGATGTATTGTTTTGCTTCTAAAACAGCTAATGGATGTAAAACAATTGACATTGTCATAAAAAGTAAGTGTGTAAGTACTTTTCTTAGTAACTAGCTACTTTCTTTGTCCAGTAATTGAGTGACTAATTAAGTTACTTTTTGGGAGAAGTGCTACATCTTTATTTCGCCCTGTATGATGTGAAACCAACATTTCTATTCTGGATGTTTTAGAGACAAGTAGACCTTTTTAATTAACTCTCTTAACTGGAAGAACAGCAATGATACCAATATAGTGATCAATTTTCTATAACGCAACGTGTATTCCACAGTTGGTTTTATCAATTAAAACATTCAAAATCCCATTCAGATCCAATTTCAGCTGTATAAATTGGTTTTAGCTGTGCATATTTTGTTTTCTCTGTTTTTCTAAACTGGCAGTGTTTATGAGGAAAATAGCTTCAAACTAGATTACATTGCTTACATCTGTCAATGTGATTTGACTTTACTGACATGAACTCCTCCTCTGAACAAGCCATTAGCCCATACTCTTGACAGATGTATTTTTTTTCTTACAGTGAGATATTGCATCAAAAGAGATTATATATAGCCATTTCATACACCTACTTTCTACTAAATGTAATTAAAGCCCACTAAAAATGCACCATCTCCCTAATGATTTCACTCAAATATACATAGACTATTGGAATTACAAGGTGACACGAGCATTTCTTCAAGAATTTCGATCAATATGCACTGTTAAGACCTAAAAGCTTTTGATAGATTAAACGGTCATGCCAAGCAGAGGAATATACTTTAAGGGTTTAGGAGTCAGTGGAATTGGTTTTAGATATACTGTATTTTTAGACCTCAAAGTGAATATTTTGAACTGTCTTCTCTGATTTTGAACCCGTTATGTTATATCTTGGGTTGTGAAGGGTGGGTCAAATGAACATTTCTACTGGGGGGATATTATGAACTAATAATGCAATTATCTTAATGGCAGATGAACCCCATGTGTTGGTAAATGCTATAGCATTTGGCTAAGACCTATGCAATAACCTGTACTCTGCTAACCCTATGGACGACTGAGCCAAGTCAAGTGAGACAACAGCTGGAAACCTGAAAAGTCAAGTTTTGACATGGTAGAGAGGGATTTCAAACAAGATATTGAAGGCATCCAGAAAGGTTCTGGTTACTGGATGTTGAGCCAAATCAATATCTCTCGAGCTAGAGGAACTCTGCAGTCTCTGAGGATCATCTCAAATTCCCAACTTAGTTCATAAATGAAGCACCTGAGTATACTACTGAACAGCTAAGCAAATATCACTTGCCATATAATTTTTTTGTATTTTTTTCTAAGATTAAAGAATAATATTTTTTATGCATTCTGCTTCTTTTATTTTTCTTATTCCTTTTCATGTGGTGTGCAATACAAATCTTTTACCATATAAGTGGGATTGCTTTCTGTAACTTTCCCATTTCCTATGTAAACAGAATGTGTATGTTGAAGGAATGAAATCTAGGTATCAGAAAGCTGAAGAGGTAGGCACTTTTTTCTTATACTTTCTGACTAAAGAGAAGGTAGAATTAAATGGAGTGACTTTAAGTCCTTCATGCAGAGCAGAGTGTGATTAGGGGCTTAACTCAGCAGCAGGCCCCCTCCATTTTTGCCTCAGCGTTGCCTCTGAGAAACGCACGCCTGTCTCTGCCAAAGCTCCACAGCTCTTTCTTCAGTTTTGCAGCTTCTCTTGGCACTCTCGGTTACAGTGAGGAGATAGGATGAAGAAAAAGAAGCATAAAAGAAATCCGAGATTAAAAGAGATGTGGCCGAAGGGGCCAGAGCCATTTCCTGCAAAAAAAAAATTAGTTTTGAAGCAGCTAAGTATGAACAACACATACAGGTTACCTTAGGGAGCTTAGTCCACTGCTAGGTGCATACAGTCCTGTACATCGAGGTCCACTCAGTGGGAGCTTGAGAGGGCTACAGGGCGAACTCGTTAGGCTCCGGAGATAAACCTTATCACAACTCTGCGAAGTGAGAACAGCAGGGGAACACTGACTCCTCTCAATTTATCACTTTCATTCTTCTTTGCTTCACCCCTTTTCTTTTACCCACAAACATAGACTCACACACACATGCAGAAAATCACACTCTTCCTTACTTAATAGACAAACCACATTTTGATGTTTAAGAAGTCGTGGCACGCTCCTTTTCAGTGGCCTTTCTGCCATTTTGAAAGATGAAACAGAGCAGGTTTGGCAGTTTGCCCATCGGGAGCTGTGAGGTGGTTAGGTTAAGGGATTAATATGACATACTAAAGTCAAAAGGGTAACAGATTTTTACACAGGAGAAATAACTGTTAAATGGAACAATTAATGCCAGATTCTGCAGCATTAGCACATTCATGCTTAAAGTTTATTCTACCAAGATGGATGCTTTAGGTCGATGCAGATAAACAGACCAAATATCGGCAAAGAATCCGATGGCACTTCTCATCCATCCATTGTCAGCCTCTTATCTGTCAGGGTGGCTGGTGCCTATCTCCAATAGTCTTTGGGCGGGGTATACCCTGAACAGCTTTCTAGTTCATTGCAGGCAGATTAGTCTTTCAACTTGAAATTCTACAAGTTTCATTAAGTTTTTATTCTAGTTTGTTTGAGATGCTAACATGCATTACTTCGTTCAAAGTGTAAATACTAATACGGTGTGCATTTATGAAAGCCAGTAATCTGACAGCACAGCAAGCTGTTTACCAAATGGCATCATAGTGCGTCGGTAAATAAGGGGCTTAAATTACATACCTGTCTTTATCTAGGACACACATATTTTCATGTGCACAGTTTTATATTTCTGTTAAACAGCTTATTCAGCAAAGCTCTGAAGAAGATCAATGCTTTGTTGCTGTCCTGTTTTAAGCGTTCCCACACAGTATCATGCACCTTTTATACTTGCAGTATTTCATGATGAGACGGAGCAGAGCAGAGCATTTTCTGCAGCCCAAAAAGGTTATTTTATATCAAACTACCAGACTTTAGGAATGGCAAATGCATGTTTATAAGGAATTAGGTGAGGATAGGGTTGGGGGTGGCTGACAGCCCAAAGAGGATGCATAGCTTGGTAAATTCCCTCATCTACACTATAAAGTACAGAGCAATACTCTAGGAAAGGTTGGGTAATGCATTTATTTTAGCTTATTTCTTCTTAAAAGATCATGTCTGTATCTTGGATATCATGTTCTAAGTCTGATGCCTTTCTAGATAGATCACACATATCATGAATCTGTATTATGCTAACATCTCTTTCTTTAAATCAAAATGTGCAATTAATCTTCAAATTCTATCAAATCTTTTATAGGCTGTAACTTCCCTCGGCGTCCATTGAAATTGCTTTCTTTGAGGTCACTTGGGTCTGCACTTGTTTACTTGGCTAGCTGGTACTTCAGGAAAATGTTGTCTATGCTCCTCTTACTCACTGTGTCATCCATCTTCTCTGCTGATGGAGTGATAAGCGAGAGGCACTGAGCACTCAGCTACCACATAAAAGTGGCTGCATGCACAGAAAACAAGCTTGTTGAATTGCATCTTTTTTTGCACTATGAAACATTTTGTTCTCGTGGCTGCATTTATAGCATTGTCTGAGAATGACTAATTTATGTAGGTAATGTTACAGAGTTCTTACTTCCAGAATGAACTAAAGAGCTAGGTGTGAAGGCTGTTTGTGCATCATATCGCAGATAAGATGGTGTGTCATGAAATATGGATTAAAAAAAGAGAAGGACAATGTGAAAAGGTGGCCTTTGCCTGAGGCAGTATCTGTCTGATGATTTATTTCCTTTTCCCTGAGACTGTGTTTTTTAATTCCAATTATCTAAGCCATAGGCTTTAAGTTGACACCTAATGCAATGCAGCCTCCCTATTCTTTCTAAATTTTGTTTGCTTCTTTTTAGAGCAGCATATATAAACCACTTTGTGCATTTCTTTATAATATAATATAATATAGAATAGAATAGAATAGAATAGAAAGAGCTAATGCTTTGCACTCATCCATCCCAGGAATATCGTTCAGGAAAACACAAGCAACATAAAGGGTCATGGCTAATGCGTATTTTTTTGCACTTTTAAAGTCAAGTTTCTTATCATTTTACATAAATCATGCAAATTCGAAATACTTAGATAGCATACGCATTCCCTTGATTATGATAGTAGCCTGACATATTTACATTACTAGACAATAATATTGGGTAAATTTTATCTCTCTAAAACATTTTTTATGCGTGCTTTATATGCTTTATACTTTTAATTTTCCTTCATTAAGGTTTTTTTTATTTGTTTAAATTAATTTCAATATTTGTACTATTGCTTTTACTAAAGTGTGGTGCTCCAAACTAAAATTTGTAATGTATGCTTAATGAAAAGTAACACACCACTTTCTGATACTGATGCTGACATGTTGGATATATAAATAGATTGTTTACGGAGTCTGCAAGGAGATTCGTTTAAATCATCAAAAGGAAATTGAAATCTGATTTTCAGATTTTTCATCAAAGTTTTGTATAAAATGCAGAGATGCACCGATCTGATATGGAATCAGATATCAGCTTCGATCCAGGATTTGGATCCAGTCAGCCAGTTTCTGTTTGTATTGATATACACAGAAATACAGTTACAGCAATCTAGAGACTTCAATTTTATGATTACAACGCTGATTACTTCAACTATTGATTATTTACATGTGTTCATTTGTTACCTTTTTTATAACAATGTCTATGTCAAGTATGATGCCTTTACTCACATTGCAACATATACAGTTAATTAATTCAATAGTAGAATCCAATCAGTTTTAGATGTCAGCCAAAACACTCAGCCCATGTATTGTTATATATTGGATTGGAAAAAAATGGAATTAAAATGGAACATTATAATGGGATATATTTTTGCAGAAAAATACCGGGGCCACATCAATTCCTTGTATTAGCATACACTTGATTCTGCCATGCAGTACAAACAGGATGGCAGATATTGCACAAACGGTGGCTGCATTAAACATTTAACCTATCTAGCCAGAGGGAAAATGGCAACCTCTGCATGGCTTCTGAGCTCCTTTTCCTTCTTAAGTTGGCACCAACCCTCAGGAGCATCAGTGTTATTCAACTTTGTTTTGCTTCTTTTGGGGGGTTTTCAGGCTTGAATCCGGGAAATGTAGCACCAAATAAGCCATATTTAAACCCTATCACAGAGCTACTAGAATTGGAAAACTCCTGAGCTCAGTCTCATGTAACTTCAACCCAGCAACCCTATCAGTGCAAAATTGTTTTGTGTCAAAGTTGGCCGTGTAACCATAAGAAAATATTTCAATATTTTGGATCCATCAAACTTTTCTATTGCATATTTGGCATCCTTACGTCTGCATCTTCAGATCATAGCTAAGTATGTTCTGGGATCCATACCATTTGTGGATGACTCCAGAATAATCTTCCTACTTAGTGATTTTACCTCAAGCGGAGCCTGAGGCCTCACATAATATCAAATGCTAGATAAAAAGATGTAAAAATTGCTGTAATCTGTTGTTAGAGAATTGAGTACCTTTGTCAATACATTACATGTTTTATTTAAACTTTTTTCATACCACATGGTCAGTAGGTGTAGAAACCTTACATGAAATTATTGTCATTGTCAGACGCTCCCCTTAGGTTTAAAAATTATATAGTTGACCTATTGTTTGTTTATAAATATGTAGTTCAAGTATATCTGCTTCGTGATTTTGTATGTCTCCTCTGTCTTCTTAAATCCCTGTCAATAACAGCAACTAGCCAATGAATCAGTGTCCATACGAAGTTTCTTCTAGTCAAAGAATAGTTTCATTTTCCACTGTTGTCACATGTATTTCTATACACCACACATGCCCCACATGCTTGTTACTTAGGAAGGTTTGCAACAAAATTGTTTACCGTATGCTTGGAAAGTTAAGTTTAACTACTATATGCAGTTACCTTGGTTTTCTTACAAAGAAAGGTTTTTAAAAAGTTGCATGATATACTTTACTTTATCACACTGTTTTATAACTAGGTTAAAGCTGGGAGGGACTGACTTAAAATTTGTGTAAATTATTTCAATTGACCATATATTTTCCTATATAAAGTGCTTTAAGACATTTATTTTGGATCTGGCTATATTACATATACTGAACTAAATGAAGTCAAGTGCACACAGGGGTGTTACTTCAGCTATATTTACTTAAGGTATATCTCAACAGTTCAGATTCAAGGGTTTAGCATTAGCATACATTGTGGTAATATATATCAATGTATTGTAAGTAAAATAAGACTTAACTGTAATCTTTAAACACTCATGTCAAACATCTCATCTCAGTGATCCTGAATCATCTACCAACAATTTAACTCCAGTGAGTATTTTTTTTTCTTTAAAGTTTTTATTTTGTGGAAATGGTGGAAATTCTTATCCTGATTTAAAGGTTTGCAGTAGATACCAAATACATTTTAGGTGCGATGCTACTTTGTTTACAAAATGGATGAAGGTTATATCTATGGTCAACTTCAAGACAAATATCCTTCTGGAATTTAAAGATGCTAAATCTTATTTACCATACCACTCTGGTGGTTTTTTTACGTCTTTCTTTGAAGTGGTAGTTTTGCTGTAGCTCTCAATTCAATATATTGCGTTTTTATCTGATCAACAAAGAACAGATTATGTTAGTTTTATGTTCTAACTTTAATGACAGTTAGGCTTTAAGCTGCTCAACATAAGCCATACCTCATTTTACAACAGCTTATCCCCAAAGCTGTTCATAGGTGATAGATGACCGCTTGGCATGCAAAACATAAGACAAGTGGAAGGAAGAATCATTCAAATTCCACCTTGGGAAGCTGGATCGAGGTGGACCTGTCTTTGCAGCTGGTCTGAATGGCCTTACCATGATGACTCTACTCAGCAAATTCTAACTCTTGGCACACCAAACTTGTCACTGTCAGAGTTACAAGAGGCAGTGACAGCATACACCCCTTCGACTGCTTAAGATTCCCAATCAAAGAGGACCTCCTGCTGGGGTCAGGGCACAAGTCAAACTTTCCTGTTCGATAAGAACAACTCTAAGACAGTTGTGACAGTTTCCACAATCTTGGCAAATGTGCTAGGAGTGTACAGAGGTCGGTCCTTTTGTTTTGTACTCTGGCTGTGCTAAGAAGAATTTATGTTCAAGTTTATTTAAGTCTTATGATGGTCAGTTTGGTACTTAGAAGAATGAAGCATCAACCTCCTGGCTCTCCAACTCCGGTTGTGAGGAAGTGAAGCCTTATGTCAGCAGCAGAAAATATGAAAATAGCAAAGAAGTAAAAAGGAAATTTGAGTGAACACTACTGACATAGAGAATAGAATTCCACTTTATTGTCATTGCACTGTCACAAGTACAAGGAACGAAATGTAGTTTGCATCTATCCAGAAGTGCTATACAGGATATACGTAGATGTTTATATACAGGTGTACAAGGATGGTTAAAGAATAAAATTACATTTTCTGTGTAAATATAATATAAATATGGGAGGTATATGCACATATTATACAGATTAAGCAGATTATACAGAATATACAGGAATGTTAGGAATAGATTGTATATGTATTAGAAGGTTTATAATGCAAGATAGATAATAGTACATAAGGGTTATAGGTTATATACAGATTATGTATGCGTGTGAAGGGAACAGGTTGTGGTGTGTGTATGCAAGGTTAGTAACAGCAGGTTGCCATGGAAGCCTTTTTATGAGTTTCGTTATATCTCAGAAAAAAACGTACAAACGAACAATTCGAAAAATACTTGAATCAAAAATATGTTAACTTTTAGACAAATTATTTCTGTTTTGAATTTCTAAGTGGTTGGTGGTTTTGTGTTTCTTTTTGTTTTGGGTTTGGTCTTTTCTCTTTTTAACCAACATGATATACAGTATGGACAATAATAACTCTTAATACATAATCACTTAGGTCCCACATATTGGCCAAAATGATTTGACCAAACTGACTCTGTAAAGTCACCCAGAGCTTGTTTAAATGATTAGATTGCTGAGTTCTTCACTTCTCACTTCCAACTCCTGAACAACTTCTGTCAGATTCCGGTGGAGACTGGGAACATGTTCTATAAATCGATAGTTATACCCTTATATTTTAAAGATCTGACATCCATCCATCTGTATACTTGGAATAGAGAAAAAATGTCTCAACTACTTTTACATTTGTGATTTACGATAGTAAATATGTCATAGTCATCCTTGAAGCTCGGATCTCCATGTTTTTGCTTTGATTGTGTTATTTTTCTTTCCTTGCTAACGGAGGGTAGGGTATATTCTTATTTTTAGAAAAGGGTAGCCATGCCCTATTTCTGATAGTAAGGTCATTTGCAAAGGCCCCAATCTGTTGCTGTGACAGTTAACATACTAATTACAGGGAATCATAGATACAGAAACTATGCCTCAGAGTGGAGTTCTGCTTCTCTTGCCAAGGGTTTCTGCTCATTCTGTACTTGTCAAGATAGCATGCAGGAACAAATTAACTACCCAAAAGGGAAATCCAGCAGATCTGCTAAATGTGCTAATTTGGTCACATTCTTCCTCTGTGATTATGCATTCATGTGTGGAGGAAGACAGGCAAAAACTACTTATGTTTGAGAAAAAAAGGAGAAGAAAACCCTGTGTCCTTTTTAAATTTGTAATTGTGCCTCATCGGAGAGTTTATTGCTGTTATCTCTCTTTAGTCTTCAGTTTGTTAATTAGCTCTCCCTCTCAACACTTATAAGCATATTGCAAGCACAGCAGTAGATACTGCTTATTTTCTTTGTTTTGGGGTCAATGTCAAAGAATCCAAAAAATAAATATGTTAATGACATCAATGGCTAACTGGTCAGATTGTTGGTTTATACAGAAAGCTGCCTTTTCGCCCTTAGTAAACCAGATTTCTTCAGAGCAGACAGCTTTGGGGGCAAAGAGATGATGTGAGGGTTAGAGAGATGATTAGTTACTCAAATCTCCCTCTCTGTCCGGGTGTTTCTCTCTCAAGTTTCCCCACGATGGTGGCAACTGAGCAAAAAAAGAGAAAGGCAGCCAAAATTAATTTCAATTTCAGTTTATTTATATATGCCAACTCACAATGCATATCATCTCAAGACAATTACAGAGACAATTCAATCAAATCAGATAGATTGGTAAAAATGTTTCTGTCTAGGCCGGGCATACGCTGTATAATTTTTCACCCTTTTTGGGCCAATTTTCAGTCATGCGAGAATTTCTTGGATCAGGCAAAGTTTCAGCCTCATTGGCTGTTCTGAGTTGTATAGTATACAGGGAGTAAGGAGGGGCGAGTAGCCACTTATAACTTCCTCCCGATACTATTGGATGAAAATGAAACATGTGTTGAAATTACCCTTAATAACTCTAAGGGTCTTTTCAGACCGGTAGTGTTTTTTTTTTCTTTTACAGATGTTTGGAGTAGAACCATATCACCTCCTCTAAACAGTCCGAGTATAGTTTTGTTTGCTATGTTCACATCAACACAGACCACTAAGGAGCTTAACAAGTCTGAATTTGATGCAAACAGACTTGACAGGTTAAGTATGAGAACACTTTAAAGAAACCTTTATCTTGTTTGATTTAAAAAGGTGTTTTGAAATATTACACAAAATGGGTGTTTTTACAACAACACCCATTAAGTTATGTTGAACAGTGATGTGGACTGCTTTGACATGAAGTTCTCATTCAGCTAGTGCTCCATTAAAAGTATTTTTGCAAAAAATATTACAGTGCAAGGATAATCTAAACTAAAGTTGTCTTATGACAATCTTTAAGAAGGTAAAAGGAATTAATTCCTCAAAATTTGTATTCTGTACATAGTTCTCACAAAAGTTTCTGTTACTGAATCTTGCCAATAAAATATCAAGAAAAAAATAAAAATAAAGGAATAATGATGTAGCTCAAATATCCTCTTAACACTTTATCTCAGTTTGAAGTTAACCTCTTGAGGTTACTGCTTCTTTCCACCTTTAGTTGTTACTTTTGAAATGTGTTTTTTTTTCTTTGTTTTTGTTTTTGTCTTTTAAATGAATCGAAGGTCAATCCGCCAAATTCTTATATTCTCAGAGGGGGAGACTTGATGTAAGGTTGGACACAAATCCGTAAAACAAAGATTTCCCCTGCTAAGCTTAAGTTATAATTCCTTCAGTATGATTACAAAAAAATAATCAGGAGGCACCTCTAACCATCAAAGATAAGCGGTGAGTAGAGATAAAGATGGAGTGGTATGATAGTTCGACTCTGCCCTTGAAAATTTATGTACAATTATTGCAGATCAGTCTGTCGTTCTGAATAGTACCAATTAGAATCTTCACTTTACAGTGATGCATTTGGAAAATACACACACACACCCACACACATATAGGGTGGGAGTGATGATCCTTAAACCTGTTAGCTGTATCATGCAGGATTTGTTGTGTATCAGTAAAGTTGTGTGTAAGTTAATTAATAATAGTCAATACAGTAAGTTAATTTTTTCTGCTCAAGCTAACTCAGATCCAGATATAGAAACGGGCAATATTGTTTACTGGGATACTTTAACAAGTGTATTGGCATTTGTGAAACAAATGTGGTTTTGGATCTGCTACCCTTTGCCAAACGGAAAGCCGTAAAACTAGTTTCCAAGGAGTAATGAATTCCAGGTAAAACAATATGCTCATTGAGCGGTATAGCTTCTTTTTTAAACAGCAGCTCTAGCACCACATGGTTGGAACAGAGTTGGCACCAGAGCCCTACATTAAGGGATTACAGAAGATAGGCTTCTTAATCTTATATTTGGGTTGTATTTTATGGGTGTTCATGTTAACAAACTATTGTGTCGTTTTTGTCTATGAGGGAGGTTAAAATCTCGAGTCCGATCCATGTCTTTGCTTGGTTCAGATGCCTCTGGGAAAATGGAAGTGAAGATGCTGGAAATGATAGACTGCACAGAGAATTTGTGCCTGTGGTCTTTAAACCTATTAATGCGAGGGGGGGGGGGGGCCATTGTTTCAACCAAACTGCCATGGTCATAGGAGTCAGTGAGTGTGAGGGGTGGGGATTGGAAGTGTATGTGTGTGGAGACCGGGCATAATAACAGTGCTAATTTGCATCACATTTGTTGGGGTCTTGGAGCATTGAAGGACATGAAAGAAGAAATCTCAGTCGAGTCATGAATATGAGTTTATAATGTCCTACCAATGTCAAGCTTGAGCTCTAAGCAGAGATATGCAAAACTTCTCTCCATCGTCATTCTACTCATTGCTGATATAATCTGTGGCATAGCAAGGGATTGCTACTGTACCGATATAGATGATTAAATTGTGAGGAAGTGAGTTTTAATAATAAGTTGTTAGCCGTATGATTATTATTTTTTTTATTTATTTGACTTTTTGTGGTGTGTGAACCACCTTTAAAAGTCCTTATTAAAGTTAAGGAGGGTTAAAAATCAACAGACCTACTTTACTTCCCAATGAAGACAGTTTAATCTTATTGTCTTCCAATGTCTTTGAATACTCTGTTTTTAATAAAGGCCTGTAAGCACAGAAGGCGGTTGGCCCTTTGATCTATGCCTCTGGATGCTAGGGGAATTTAAATCAAGAGATGTCATCTAGCACATAAAATTATTACATGAACTGCAAGTTTTAGCTTTGATCCTTTTGTCTTTTAAAATTAGGTTCATGGGAGAGTCTGATATATTGGAAAATAGATAATGAGCAAACAACATTTAGCTTTTACCATATGGTCAGGTTAAGATTCTGCACTTCCTCAGATGATATTGGTGGACAAGCAGTGTGTGGCTGGGTAGATGGGTGAGTGTATAGTTGGGAGGGGTGTCTGTTTGTGCATCAGAGTGAACATTTTTCTGATTTAGGTTTAGGTATGTAGTGGTGGGTTTAGGGTAAGGAAAGGAAAATGTTTGAAAACTAATAAAAAGCAATAAAACTCAACACATAGTTCTCACTACATATATCAAGAAATGTATGTGTGCTTGGGTGTGTAAGTGTAACCTGACGAGCCAGACAGATAATGTTTAACAGTCAAATTTAGTTCTACACATTATCAACGTGGGACTGCTCCCATCAAATCTGTTTAAGAGGGATGTTTAGCAGAACCTTTGAGCTGAAGCAACTCCTAGTGTCCACTCACTGAGGTTTGGTTTTAGCCTATCACAGTATCACATAAAAAAGCTGCAGATGCCAGGAGAAACCACAACAACTGTATGTGTACAATCTTCCTGTCCCACTTTGCCAGACCTGTTTTTCGTCTGCCAGTTACCCCACTTTCAAATGATTTAAGCTTCAGTAGAACAGGTGGATTCTCGTGTGTTTGTGAACTCACAAATAACACAAGAACTCTGTTTGCAGACAATGTTATTGTGAAAGAAAGAGATGTAAACTTTTTATTTTTCTTTAAATTTTTCAACCTGCAGATTTTTCTGTAGTCTTTATATTCTTAAAGGTGACTTTTTTATAACTTTCTGGTATTAATAGTTTAATGGCCGATAAAAAATTTAATTTACAGCCTAGGTTGTCAAAACAGTGAACTGAGTTGTCTGACAAAGGCATTCTTTGACACACTGGAAACACATGAATCAAAGATAAAATTGTTAAACCACCTGGAAAAGGAAGGCGACACTACATTATGTGTGGCTGACAGCTGATACCAGAGACCATCATCTGTGTTTAGTGATGGTATCTCTGGTTTTAAACAGCTGGCTGCCTTGTCTCTTGGGCTATCGGTCTTCTCCTGACAAAGAAGAGTGGGTGGGCCATATTATACATGCTCTCAATGACCCTAAAGGTGCAAATGAGCTCATAAGAAATTGAATGTGTAGAATATCCTCCTTTTTTTCCCTTACAGAGTGAAAGCGTAATGACTTAAATGAACAAAACTACTTTAAAGCTATTCTTTTATTTGTCTCTTTAGATTAAAGTGGCTGACTAAACCCTCAGATTGGCATGAAGTATTTGAACATTTCTATACTGAAAAGGCCAAAATTTGGGTTCAGCATTGTTACTTGAAATTAGAATCATTTTATACAATTCTATCATAGTTATTTACCTTGGAACATAATAAAACAGAAAAGAGATACATTATTTTGGTATAACTGAGTTATAAATCAATAGTTGCAATGTAATTATTGTCTCATGAAAGAGTTCTGTCATTTTTGACCAGTAGGGGTTCAAATTTAGCCTGGGAGCTTGGTTTGGAGAGCTCTTTTATTGGACTTTAAAATGGAGCTACTGTGATTTTAAAATATAAAGCATTTAATTAAATTTTTAACCACTAAAACTGTTTGTGTATGTATTTAATGACAGAAATAAAATAATTTAAAACAATTTATAAAGGTTCCATAAACTAGCAGCTTATAATAAAAATCAAGGAAATATTAAGGAACAAAAGGCAGCCTTCAAAGTTATACACTAAATTACAAGCTAACCCAGAAATTACTCATTTTTCAACCTCTTTTTTAAGATGTGAAAAAGCCTTGGATGAGACTACAGTCTTATAATCTGTAGTTCTATGCATAGATCAACTGCCAACCTGCCCCTGCACACTAGACCTAGCACTGTTATTTTATTTTATGTATTTATTTATTTTAAACTGTATAGTGCTTCTGCAAAGAATTCAGTGTATTAGAACTCAATATAATATAACATTAGGAAACACCACACAAAGACAGTAAATTAATTACTTTTTTTCTTGTACTGGTAAAATACGTATAATTAATGTGGAAACCCAACTGGAAATCATAACATATAGTCTATACTTTAAATATCTTTTTAACCTTGAACCAAGGCCTTCTACTAAAATATGCTTTTTCCAATGAAATGTGTGCATCTGGTCAGCTAGTATAGGTTGGTATGGATTTTAATTCATATATAGCTTTATGCAGATCTTATGAAACATTGCCAATAGTCTACCTTCAAAAGTTCCTTATGCTCAGAACACATCCATGACGAACAATATATACCAAATCTGGGATACAATAATATAATACAGGCAATTCTTGTTAACCTGCTATAGCTATGCTGCTCTGTCCCATTCACTAGCCTTCATGCTAACCTTTGTCCCTTTACCAAGGAAAACATCTGTTAAATTAGCACTTTGGGCAGTATCTGGTGCACCCTTTCTTGGCTCCACCCTTTTGTTTCAACTATTTTCATTTCCACCTGTGCAACATACACAGGCTCTAATAACCTAGTGACCTAGACAGGATAAGAGTAAACTAGGCAGAATGGAGACCTAGATTCTCCATCTATGGAAATAATAAAAATAACAGCAGCCTATACTATGCAAGTTACTTTACTAAAGCACTGAAGAAGTAAAGAGTAATGTTTAAATAAACTCAGGGAGCCAACTGTCATTCGTTGTTGTGAAAGGTGAGAGACAATGTAAGGAGCTTCATTAGATCAAGCTGCTTCTGACTGACATGTATACGGCCCTTGTTTTAGAACAACAAAAATAAGTAAATCACGGGAACATTCTTACGTCTTTGATTTTAGAAAACGCTTTCAGTTTAGAAATGCTATCATTGGCTCTGCAGATCTGTTTTTGCCTCTTGTCTCTCCTCGGTATGTGAGCCACTGTTGCATGCTGAACACCCACCCACATGACACCTTCTCAGCCAATTGTATTCCTGTATCTCAACTGCTGCTCTCTGAACTGAGATCTCTCTCTCACCATAACAGAGTGCACTTATGGAAAATCACTTTGATTGGCTCAGTTAAAGTAACGGGCTGGGTTAGATTGCAAGTAACGTAATGGCATTATCAAGATTTAACAAGTAATTAGATAGATAACTCAGTTACTGAAAAACTAACTGTTACTTACACCTTTACTATGTAATGCCAATTCTACCAGGACTGGCAATGATCATACGGTAGCTCTGTTGCTTACCTGGCTGTAAAAAGGACCCAAACCCAAAAGTTGGGCCAGCATTTACCATTTTTGTAAATGTCAAATTGTAAACATTAAGGTTTTTATAGTTTTTTTGCTTCGTTTTGTATGGGTGTGTGTGTGCGTATTACTGTAAAAATCATTATGGTAAAGTTTTTTGGACATCTTAAAGATCTTTTGTTTGTGCAATGCACAGATATAACACAAATATTGTAAAGCAGTGGTGTAAATGACCTTTACAGAGAAAAACAGTGCAGTTTGTTGACATGAAGTCAAGTACTGACAAGTATTGCTGGGGAGGGTAAGTTACTGTATGCAAAGATATTGAAATTATCATGTTTTTTTACTACTTTTCATTAAAGACTGTAGGTAAACATAAAGACAGGGTTGGATGAGATATTGTTTCTTCGTACTTTCTTTTTGAACACCTGAACTTCAACTGAATAATTTGTTGTAAATTTAGTTTTTACTTTTGTTGTTCTTTTGTTGTTTCCTGTATTTTTTATATATACTTTTAGTTGTTCAAAATGTTTTTTACATTGCTAAATGAAACAGAAAATTTACAAAAGGACCTTCACATGTTGTGGTGAAGAAGATTTACTGTTGATGACTTGAAAGTTATTTTTACTTACACAGACAAGAAGGATCAACAATCATTGGGAATTGCACATACAAAAAAGGTCAGAGGTCGGTCCTCTGCGTAGCCCCTTTGTTTGTCTTGTTATATACAGTTCAAAGGACCACATTTGTGGTTGGGCTTACTCTTTAAAAACTCAGATATTGCTGTTATTTAACGGTGGTCAGTGTGGAAATGAATGACAGATTTGCAATGTTTTTCAGGGAAAAGTTTGAAAAGCAAGCATTTCTGCAGAATCATAAGTTACTGTTAAATGTATGTCTTCTTTCTTTTATTGGATATTGTGGGTTTTTCCATCCCATGGGTGAAATATTAGGGATAGTAAAACAGTTGCAGTCTGTTGCAAGTATTACCCTCGGACATCATACAGGTATGCAGTCAAAATAACAGGCAATGGATATGACAGATGATTGCATCAGTTAATGCGCTTAAAGATAGAATTCTGTTAAGCTTTGTGTTGGTTATTGTTTTTATTATCATTATTATTATTAAGACCTAAGCCTGTCCTCTCACCCCCGACTCCCAAAAACAAACAAACAAAAAAAAAGCAATCAACAAATGCCACTATGTTGACTTAACAAATTCAATGGATAAGAGCCTCCTGTTAGATATCTTAAGCATTAATTATCAGATTTTCAGCTGGCAACAAGATATGTAACCCTAAATGTAGCAGTGAGTAGCTTCTGATTTCTCAAACAACCATATCAAAGTACATATTCTCTGGTCCTGAAATGTATTAAAATCTACTTCAGAAGGGATAGATGCGGTGCCTGTTTCCAGTGGTCACTTGGGAAGAGGCAGCACATAGTTTGGCCAGGTTCCTACTTGTCAATCCCAGATCAAAACAGTATAAACTACCATAGTGTATTCATACCTGCAGGCAATAGAGAGAGATTAATAAACAAAGACATTGCTTGAATATCCAGAGAGAAATCATGCATGTACATGAGGCATGCAATCTCCACGCAGAAAGAACCCAGGATAGTTCTTTCTTTTCACCAAGAAACAGCTTATTTTCCTAATACCACAGGCATGTTTTTAAATGATCATGTTAACATAATTAGGCTTAAGATGTGCAAGAGTGGCTCAAGGAGCAATAGATACTATTTTCAACTGACCACAGAGTCCAAAACCTGGCCTCATTTAGAATCTGTTTAATGTGCAGCTGCTGAAATCTCCCATCATTTCTGCAAGATCCTGGTAAAATGTGATCTT
>JAUZNJ010104191.1:0-47362 GCA_034780135.1 Jordanella pulchra | reverse complement strand
ATACACATATATATATATATATATATATACACAGACATATACACATATATATATATATATATATATACACATACATATACACATATATATATATATATATATATATATATATATATACACACATACACACTATACTATTACATAGTATATTTATACACATTTATCTATATATGGGCATTTCATTAAGGCTTGTTTTTTTTAGATAAATTTGAAGAAAATTTGAAAATAGCCTCTAAGCAGATTGTAAACATACCTTTCATTAAGCCCGCAAGAATATATTTTTTAACAATCTGATGTAATATCTTTACCAAATGCTTTTTACAGAAATTGCATTAAAACACGATTAATCTACATTTTTTATATGTTAGTTAATAATTAAATTAATTAATAATTAATAAATTAATTAATTAAACTTGGACTGGATGTGTGCCACAGCCATCAGAATCCAAACGTTTTTAATGAAATACTGCCCCCTTGTGTATAAAATAACAGTTTTTAGATCAGCCCAAGAAAATAAATGGCATGAAGGAAATAATGCCAGATAAACCAACAATAATGAAGCCCATTAAATTTACAAGATAGAACGTTACAGATGGGAAAGAAAAGCTTTAATCCTAGCATGATATAGGCAATAGTTTATTGTAAACGTTCAGAAAGATTGAGCAGAGGGAATACATATATACTGCGCAGTATAGCGTTCCTTTGTGAAAATGAGCCTTTTGCATCCACATTATTGCATCTTTAATGACTAGGAGAGTTGACTCTCACAGCAGTCAGCGCTGCTTTAACAACTCGTCACCATTTAGTACTCAAAGGAGAAAAATGAGATTGTATAGTTTAAAAAAAAAAAACAACATAGAATATTGTTTCTTGGCAATCAAAACAAAAAAAAAAGCTGGCATGCTTACACAGTGTGCACTCCTTTTCTTAAGTACAGAACCACATGCAAAAGTTTAAAGTAAACTGAGCTATAAAGGAAAACATAAAAGAGCAGCAAAGTTTGTCTTTTGCGAGCATAAACACTGAAGATCAGTGAAACGGTGCAAATAAGACAGAAATGTGTGGAAAGGTTTGGCCAGTCCTCCCATCCCTGTGGATGACCATGGTTCGTATTTGTCCACATGCAAGAGCAGAAAATAATACATCTGCAATAAATGTCTGGTCATTTACAGTAATTACAGACCTCATACTTCCTAAAAACTAGAATAATATAATTAACAGACCAATCTGCAAGCTTTATGTGACTCATCTTAACAGCAGCTTATTTAGACTTTTATAGAAATATAAATATATCATCTTTACTTTTTAATCAGTTAATCAAAATGAACGTATTGTTACAAAATAAATAATTTATTTACCAGAGAAACGGCGGGAAGAATCAGGAAAAATAACATGGTTTGTATTTGAGCACATCTATTCCCCACCAAACAAACAGGGACTTGGAACAATAATCTATAGGATCCTCCACAAATCATGTTATTCTAGACGCATCAAAGATTGTCCAACATTTTAGTCAGTCTTAGTTGGCTCAGGTAGGTACCACACTAACGGGGATCGGACCATTTGGCAGATGATCACCGTGTCTTCAGCAGGACTCTGTACAGAGCGAAGCCCAACACTGCAAACACCGTGGCCCCGACGCTGGCCCTCAGCCAGAAGGTGGAACTAGTCAGGTCCTCTTGGATTATATGTCTGTAAAGCAGAGGCAAAAATAAATACAGAGGCAGAGGGAACTGAAGAGAGACGTACAACGGTGTAAATAGAAGCAAACGGTGTGAAAAGGAGCTACAAGAGAACAAGAAATGAGATGCTGACTGGAATCAGAATTTCACAGCTTCACTCTGACCCTTAAAATGTATACGAATCCTTTTAACAGTAAACATTTCCTGCAGATAACTTGCTTGTGGTGAAGTGCAAAAAAGACCGTTTTAAATATCAACTCTGTGGTCAGTTTTACCTTTGTGAAAAAAAAGATATAAATACATTTTACAGCAACAGTTGTGGCAAACTAATGGTGTCAAATCACGTCTGCCTCTAATATAAACAAACCCAAAAAAATAACTCTTATATTAACATGTTTCTTACCAATCAAAATAAACTACTGCAAATGTGTTTATTTTTCTTTGTTGGCAATTATTTTTAAGAAATATGGGGAAAAGTAACAGAAAAATTAAATCTAGCACGAACCCATACTTTATTCTATAAAAAAAACTTTGTAGATCCAGTGATTGTTTCTGACTGAGTTCCTAGGGTTCAATTTAATCATGAAAGAAACATGAAACCTGCTGAAACTAAACTTAGGAAGTCATCAACTAATGCTGCCTTCATGTGGTCTGGTAAAGATGATCCTTTTTGCCTTGTAAAGTGGAAATCATCAGTGCGTTGTGTTCAGGTGCTTTTGTTGTGGTAGGAAGGAGAAACATGTTGGATCCAGAGATTATGCTGAGTTGCTACTCAGGCAAGACAGTTATAGACTTTCTAATTCATCTACCACAGAAAGTAGAGGATGCATCAAATGCGTAGACTGACTTTTAGCAAACATTTTATAAAGATCAAGCAGTTTAGAAAAGGGCAAAAGTTTGAAAAGTGATTTAAATAAAATAAAAAAAATGTTTACTAATGCAGTATTCATCATACAATCATCATTTTGCTGCTCTCCGCTATGTCAAAGTTTACCTCATCTCTGCAACTTGCGTATCACAAAAATTTTCCTGCTTTCCATAAATGGGTGTTCATGCGCAATTTTGATGTCAGTTTTTGCTATTTACCATAATCACTACACACCACATGAAGCCAGCATAAGTAAAAGACTGACTGATGCATCCCTATAAAGGCAGAGTCTTTCTAACTAAATCTGACTCTTAAACATGAGCTTCTGTCGCTTTACCCACCATCTTCTCACTTCCCTTCAAAATGGCAAATAAAGGTCTAAGTAGTGATAGTCGAATAAAAAATGATCAGAGTAAACATCTGAGGATGAAGAAAACCAGACGACAAATTCGGGCAAAGGCTTTGAAATGTGAAGGCGATGAAGAAGCAGGCAGGCTGACAGATGAAAGGAGCAGGCAGGGTTAAGACATGATGCAGCAAGACTAGAAATATGTCTGCTAGATGCAAAACACAGAGCATCAAATATAGATCAGCAGCTTAAAACACTTGTTAATAAGAAAAAAACAAAAGAAAAGAAGCTAAACAAAGATTGTGTTAGGAGAAAAAAGCAGTAATCTAACAACATAAATATAAATAATGTATAATTTAATTTAATTCAATTCAAATATTGAATTCAAAACAGAGCGACTGTCTGAAAAGGCAATAAAATAAATGTCATAAACAACCTGATAGGGAATGATGGAAGAAGAATGCAAAACGAGATAAAAGTGTTGATGAGCATCTGTGATGTCGGCACATAAAAGAAAAGGAAAGAAAATGTTTCCATGAGACCTTCTGAGCACGACAGCGTAGAGTTTGGCCCTGACGGTTTGCAGCAGCTCAGAGTTCAGGAAGTTCTGACACAAGCAGAACGTACACCGGTTACAGGTGCACATGCAGCGCAGCCGGGCGTGGCTGAGGAGAGACGAAGGGGCACAAAACACACCAGACAAGAACAGGAAAGAAAAAAAGAAGGTGAGAGTTTTAACAACTAAAGAGAGATCCTGTAAGGAGGAAAGAAAGGACAAAACAAACGTTAGAGTTTCAATGAGGCCACCAGGTTGTTAACATTTTGTTAAACACATTTAGGAAAAAAGGCCAATACAGAAGACTTAAATATCATAAGACAAAGATGGAACAAGTTACTAAAGGACCAATTCAAAAAATAAAATTCACCCAGTAGAGAAGCTGATGTGTAAATATAAAACGAAATAACTTAAGCCCTTTTATTTTCTCTGGATTGTGTTTGCATGACTGGCTGCGGGAGGAAAAGCTTTTTATTTTCACCCAAGGACAACAAACACAACACAGAAATGAATACAGCAAGAATTAAGAAGAAAAAGTGTGACACCTAGAGATGGCCTTGACATCAGAGGGATGTGTCACTCAGACTTTATTTTATTTAGCCTGTAAACTTTCCCCAGAAGAAAAAACCCTGGACATTCAATATCGCTATTAACCCTAATTAAAAGGCAAATATATTTACATTTTAAAGCCAGAAAACGTACAAATCTTACATTCTAAATTGCTATTTTAGAAATTAGAGCCTAATTAAAGAACTAAACTACAGAAAGAAACATATGTGGATGATGATACGGTATCTGGGCATGGAGACTATATAGTTTGATTTAAAAAAGAAAAAATACATTTCTATTTTTCAAGACAAAAAATACCTTTTTGTTGAGAACGCATCAAATCATTGTGCGGAAAATGATTGGTAACACAAATGACCTGGTAAGAGCTCCGTTTTTACTATATCATATATGTTTATATCTTTTATATATATATATATATAGTTTTTTTGAATCCTATTTACACCTTTAAGAAATCAGGGTTTCGGCTTCCATCCCTGCTACCTATTAGCACCTCTTGTGTTTACAACAGAAAAACAGTAACTGTGAAACATGAGGAGGATCTATCAAAAAGTCCTACTTATGGAAGGTAATTCCACTAGATCTGGTTTGTAGTCTTCTATTATTTGTGCGCCCATAGGGGGAATAAAAATCAAACATCCTGAGAGGTAGCTCTGGTTTGATTACTATCAATACAAAATCAAAAATATGTATTAACTTAGGAAATCATTTATATCAATCAGTTGGTCCCATAAAGCCTATGAAGCGTTGATGTTTTCAGTCAGCCAATTAAATAAACTACCGTTACCCTCAATTGACATGTATCGTCAGCCTGGTCTGACCTAAGATGGCCGCTCTGTCCGCATGCCTCTCACCCGATGATCTAGGTGTATGATTCCACACCCCTGTTACCTGAGGCCCCACCCCCCAATACCAAAATAGGTCTGAAAAAAATCTGAAAAATCAGAAAAAAAAAATCTGCTTGAAAAAAACAAATATTTTTCAGGTTTACTATTTTTTTAACAAACTTTTTAGGGTGTAATTTTTTTTTATTGAACAAACTTGTCAGGTTTAAATGTTTTATCCCCCCCCCCCCACTATCATTTATTTTTTTGGGGAACAATTTTATGGCCCCAATTTAGCCCTACAGTTCCACATATGAAAGCTGATTTAAGCTAAAAATCCTTCACAGAAATGAAAAGCCTCCATACATACGGGTACATGGCCATAGTGGTAAGTTTGGTGTAGATTTCTCTGTTTGGTTCTGCGGCCGTGTTACAGGTGAAGGACTGCGGAGGCGGCATCTTGTGCTTCCTGCAGAACTCCAGAGGGCTGCAGCCGTACATCTGTTTGACCTCTGACAGGTCTGATTTGGCTGCGATCATCATGCACGGCGTCTTGCTGTCCATAAAGTATTGCTGTGAGGAGAGAGGCGGAGAGTCATTGAAGTACCGCATTTGGATGGAATATCTGGAAAATGTACAGATATCCACCTTAAAGACTTTGGCGCAGTATTCAAATGAACAGGGGTTGTTGACGTCGTACACGAGGCAGACAACGTCACAGGCCATTTCAGCATCAGTCAGGTAATCGAAGTCTGGGAATACCTCATGAAGCTGGAGAGAAAGGGCTTAATCATTAATTAATGCAGAAAAAGAAAGGCCCCTATAAGGACAGAGTTGTGGAATAAAATAGAATCTTCTGCAGTAAAATAAAATATGTTTTGTAGCGTGACGATATGACACTAAAACTTTAAAGCATAAAGGAGAACATAACTATATGTTTACATCTGGACAGATATCAGTTCACAAAAGTGGGTTTTTTATCTCTTACATGAACCAAGTCTGTTGTTTTTACACTTTACACAAAACTATACATGTGTTGGATAATCAAATTTAGCTTATTCCGCTATTAAAACAGTTTTAATTTCACACAATGACATGAATATAATAATTCTTATTAAAAGAATGCATTTTTTATACAAAGAAAATAACTAATTGTGATAAAAAAAAAAGTACATTTAGAGGAAAAATCTGTTTTTTTTAGGTAAAATAAAGCTGATTTTACGTTAATTATCAGATCTTTGCCCTGTTTTTCTATCCTTCACACACTTCTCTGTATATTTCATTTCTTTGCTTTTGCTTAATACCTACTTTCTATATAGGAAGGATGCATCTAACCAGAGTGTTGTTTTTTTCATTAAACTGAAATGTTATGCTTTAGTTTGCATAAACAGTCTGGGATCAAATGTGCTCTACGTTTTAAGGAATACGTGGTTATATTTCTACAAAAACTGGCAAAGCAAAGCTGAAAACTATCAGAAACAATGTTTTAACGGTTACTTTAATGTAGTGAGATTCAGTAAACATCACAACTTTTACCTGTAAAATATTTACAACACAGTATCAGAGCTACTTTGCCAACTGACATGTTGAATCCTTGTATAACATAATAATGTTCTACTTCTAGAACATTTCTACTGCTAACTAACTGCTAAGTAGGGCATTTTATACATATCTGAAAGCAATAAAAGCTGAAAAAAACAGACAAGACTCAGGTATTGTGCAACAGCAACCATGGCTGCATTTTTTAATGCTTTTGTCAAACTGAAAAGTTCTTAGTTGACTAAAGCATTAAGAGAACAAGATAAGAAGCTTACAGGACTGACTAATGCAATCCCTCCATGGTGGGCTAGTACCAGAACAGCAGCTATACAGAGAGCTATAGGTTTAACTTAAAAAATGTTACGTAACATTGTTTTAATCTTAATGTCTGTCTATGAATGGTGTTGATACTGAGTCTTAGGATAAAAATATGATCTTTATTAACAGATTTTTTTTATTATTATTGCTTAAAACAAATCAAAGAGTCATTAATTATCTTTACAAGCCACACAATGGAAAAAGTTTCATTTCAAATACTCACCAGGAGGTATTTTTCCTGTCCGTAAACATAGGTTGTGCTGATGGCGTAGTAGGATCTATGCTCCTCTTTAATCATATTCTGTCGCTAGAGAGAGATAAAAGGATTGTTACATAAAACTACGAATAGGACAAAAAAAGGCTCAAATCATTCAGAGCGGCATTCTGTACGGGTGAAGACCAAAGAAACATGCTACATGAGCTCTGTGTGATAAAAGGTCTGTTTAAGGTAGATAATCATAAAGAAATAATATTATGTTGACCTAATTGAACTAAAATAAATAATGAAGGTAATTCAATACCATTCAGCCCATCACTATAGTGCCAATTTATACAAATGACGTCTCAAGACGTTTACAGAGACGGTTCAGTTAGGTAGTATTTTAGGGATCCTTGGAATAATGTGTTGTTTAACTGATCAATTTGGGTATTTCACTGTGAAGGTAGATTTCTGCCAAAAGTGTAAAAACTACTGATAAGAGCAGTTTTACTTAAAACAAACACATGTAATCTCCCATATGTCCCCAACCATGAGTCTATGCTCTCTGTGTTCTCTTGGTTTTATGCTCTTGTAGATTCTCTTCAACTCGAGTGTGGACCTGTTTCTAATGGTGGATCAAACAAAAACAAAAAAACTAAATAGCGATTGGCTTCTTGTCAGGAAAGATAAAACAGGAAGGCTCAACAGAGTTGTTCCATTTTCCTCAGAAAAGCCTTTTAGGAGCCTCAGAGTGAAGGAAAGGTTTTCCATCAGTAATGATAACAAAGCTGAACATCACTTAAATATGCAACAGATGGTTTAAATGCCAACTAAATGATTTTTTCCATTTTTATGAAGTCATAAATTAAACCTTTTTTAATATTATAGTGACTGCTTTGAATATGAACAATTAATGAGCTCTAATGGAAGACTGGCTTGGAAAGGTCAGTTTAAATGTCATGTTTTTATCTTTCTGTGGTCGAGTTCTTTCAGAAAAAATGGCCAAACTTTGTATCAACAGGTCAAAGCTCTAAAACTACTAAAACTCAGCCAAAGAAATTTGGATTGGATTATAGAGACCTTCAAAAAGTTTGAACTAGAAGCAGCTTGATTTTTTTTTTATAATGTGTTTTATTTGTTCCAGGTCATAAGGTAAGGTAAATAAAATATGCCTTTAAAATTCAAATATATATTAACATATAATTTCAATAAGCTTTTACCAGGTCTTTTCAGAAACCCTGACAACCTTTAGAGCCTTTCTACAGGGTTTAAGTTATTGAGAGGAACTTGTGTTTAATCAGAGCTGGGCTGAACTTAATGCTATGATTTCTGTCTTGTTCTCTTTCTTTGCAAAGAAAGAAATGCCGACTGAGTGAATATCCATCAATCTCCTTTATTCAGCTGGATACTTAATACTTTTTTCCAACAACACAGGTGAGGCTGTTGTTGTGATCCAGTTATCCAAGCAGAAATACCAGCCCCATTTAAGGTTAATCAGATTCTCACACTTTCAAGCATCTCCCACATGAACTTCATGAGGACTGCTGCCTAATATAGCCCACCTCTTGACACGGTGTATTTTTAATGAAATTATCCAGCTTATCACTTCAGTCTGCGTCTCTTTCCTGCCGCTGCTGGTCAGTGTCTTCTCTCTACGCTGGAAGGAGCATCTGCCTACAGTTTCTACCTACCAGGAGGTTTCTACCCAGGAAGGCCTGGAGGAAGCCGCTCTTCCCGCTGCCCACGTCTCCCAAAACATTGCAGCGGAAGACGTTACGCTGAGTCTGTTTCTTCTGCAGGTCAATCTTCTTAGCTCTGGTCACTGTGGGGGGGGGGGAGCATAAACACAGGCATCAGCTCAGGGTGCTGCAGGACACAGAGCAGGCATGCAGCTAGTGACGCCAGCGACGTTATAACTGAAGTCCTGCATTAGTCCATCACACCAGGAACTTATGGTTATTTATATTACAAAAAAAAAACAAAAGGTACTGATAAAATCACCTGTAATTCCTGCTGCCTGGGACTCCTGCTCAGCAATTATGGAGTAGCCAAGGTAGCCTAAATACTCCAGACATCTCTGGACATCCAGATATGTTGTTAACCTGTGCAAAAAAAAAAGAAGACAAAGCTAAGAGGGACTGAGAAATGAAGGGAAGACAAGAATAAAAGGTTTAGGAGGAATAAAGGAAGGAAGAAAAAAATGACTTAAAAAAGAATAGAGGAAAGAAGGGAAGAAAGGAAAGGAAGAACACAAGATGGAAAGTGAAAAAAGGGATGCATGGGAGGAATAAAGAAAGAAAGGAAGTGATTGAGAAAAGGAAGAAAGCAACAAGGGATACAAGAAATTAAATAAGAAACTAGGGAAAGAAAGAAGGGAAAAGATATGGAAGGGAATACACAAGGAATAGAGTAAGGAATAAAGGAAGGAGGGATCAAGGAAAGAAAAAAAATGAAAATGGAAGAACACCATGTTGGAAAGTGGGAAGAACATAACTTTTCAAACAAAAGAATATTAATATTTTTCTAGACTCCATTTTACTTTTTCATGATAATCCACATCTCTAAGTGAACTAAAAATTAGTTTTTCCTGTCCCACATTACAGAAGAGAAATGTTTTAGATTTCGCTCAATAATGAGAAACCGAACTTTACCAATCTACAAATAAAAAAAAAATGTAAAAAACATCCCTTCTCCTGAAAGTCGACGGCCTTGATATGCTTTTCCTCATTCAGTAATCAGGAACTTTGAACTCCTACATAAGCTCTGACAGCTGATACTTTACTTCCGGTTCTCGACAAATTACAGCACTGGAAATGTAGCAGCACATTTAAACAGGAGAGTCAGTGTGAAGCAGAGAAGATGCAAATACCAGAGTGTGAATGAATGCACCTTCTGTGGCTTTAAACAGCATCATAAACAAAGGGATCACTGAGGCCGAACTGCAGAACCCGAATGCTGCTTTGGCTAAGTACTTGTCCAGTAGGATCCCTGCTTCTTCCTCTGACCTGATACGGCTTAGAGAGAAGCTCTATCACTTCCTCCTAATGCCAATGCTACTCTACCTCCTGACACCATGTTTTTTCATTAAAATAAAATTAAAAGCAGCTTTATTGATCCAAGTATAGCCAATTTATCTGCTTTTAACACACACATACATATAAGTATATATATATATATATATATATATATATATATATATATATAAACAGTAAGATAAATGGAGCATATACAGGCTGAATGAGGTAGAAAGGCTTCAGTTCTCCTCCAATCAGCCTTCACAGACTTACGTCCACTGTGAGAGGTAGCCCTGGTAGGTGATCCAGCCTTGGTCGTTGGTGCATACCGTGTTGTTAACATCTGGACCCCAGGGCATGTACGGGAAAACGTCAAACAAGTCCCTCAGCTCATCGGGTGACAAGGCACAGTCACGGTCCTGACAGCCATTAAAAGGTTGGTTTAGAATCACAGTTGTTCACATGAACCGTGCAGCATTATTCTGTTTTTATCGTTCTGTGGTAATCAGAAAAGGATGACCTGAGAAACCACAAAAAGCCGTTTGTTAGACCTTTATTTACTAAGGGGAACAGAGCTCTCCAAACCATTCTGGCTCCATGAGAAAAGAATGGTTGCTCTCTAAACTAAAACCCGGTTGAGTCTTCTTTGGAAGAAATGAAGGACATCAAGTGTAAACAACTAGAAATGACATCTTCACATCTTTCTGGAAGAATTTTAGCTAACAGGTTTGTGTCGAGTTGGTTAAGTCCATCCAGAGTGTTTTTTTTTTTTTTAATTGAGCCTGAACATTAAGGCTGCAACATAAACTAATAATGAAATGGCAATAATATTAATAAATATAACAATGAGCACATCTGTTCCGATATGTGCCCATTGTTCTGATTGCTCTCTGTCTCATGTTGTTTTTTTTACACCAGGCCAGGTTGGTTTATTAAGCTTCTTTCCGCTCAAGGAATTCATTTTTCTAAAATTGCTTACTGAATTTACCCAGGTTCTAATTTCCAATATATTTATTGGATGTGCTTTCAAAAAAACATTGTGGTAACTGAAATAATGCCTGTATTCCTGCTGATACAACCTAAACTTGCTTTTTTATCATTGGGCCTCTATAGCAGTGAATTAGCTGCTCTTCAGTATTGTGGTATTGTATAGTTCAGAGGCTGCGTGATTCTTCTTGTATCAGTTTTCCTAAACATATTTTAAGTTCGATATTAAACACTTCCAGACTGTAAAGTCTAAAATTTATATCATAATCAAACAGTGATTATATACATATCTTGCTGTTATTTTAGAGCATATGTATCCAGAATGTTTGGATGAACAAACAGACCAGGATGGATGAATAGAACTTTTCAATACTGGGACAAAAAAAGTCTGGGAATTAAATCTCCAAAGCTACAATTAAAGATGAAAATGAAGTGAAAAAGCTGAGCTCATTCCTTCCTCAGAAAACAAATCCGACAGGCAGCAAGTTTCTAGAGACTAACGACTACAACAGACAGAACCTGGCACGACCTGCCTCCCTTAACCTTTGCCTTTCCCTTTAACCTCCCGGCTTAGTCTCCGGTAAATCCTGCTTCCGTGCCAGCAGGTTAAATCGCTCCCCAGCAGCGGGAGAAGTACTTTAGTTTGTATTTCTGGTGCTGAGCAGCTTCCTAAAGTAAACACCAAACAAGCTGCAGCAGGGTTGTACCTTGTCGTGTTTGTCAAAGACGCTCTGCAGGAAGAGGTAGGCGTTGTGATTGAGCTCTGTGGTGCAGTCAGGAGGAAGTTTTAGTCTTAAAAAAAATAACAGGAGGAAAGGTTTAAGATGCAGCTAAGTGAAAATCTTGCAATTGATGAAAAGTAAAGTGAGACTCACGGAGGAAAGAGATAGTCCTGATTTAACTCCAGGTCATCGTCGTATCCAAACCTCCTCAGAACTGTCCAGGTGGTTTCATGACGACCGCGCTGAATGAACAGCGTGTGCAGAAAGAGGAAGCCTGTAATGTGAGCGAGACAAAGCAAAAAAGAACAAATCCAGTCAAAAACTAAAGCAAGGCTGGCTTTAGAAACTGGATAAAAAGCTCAGTCCACGGGTTCCCACCTTTTAGGGTGAGTCCATTATGGTGAACTCCATCAATCAAGTTTTTCCTCACAACGTTTTTCACATCCTCTAACGCCTGAGGTTCCAACGGGCTGTTGAAGCACGCCCGCTGTCAGAGAAACACATGGTAAAAATGAATTTAAAAAATGTTAAACACTGAACTGACTCTCTTAAAAAAAAACGAAGAGCAGATTCACCTGAAAGAAGTTGAGCTCGTTATCATTGAGGATCCCATCATTATCCAGGTCTGACACTTTGAAGATTCGGGTCAGCGCTTTTACACAGAGAGGCTTCATCTGAAACAGCAAATATTAAGACTGGGAAAATCCTTATAAAAACCGAGACTGACGGGATTGTTGCTGCTCTGTGCTTCTATGTGAAGGGTTCGTTCACAAGTAGAAATGCAGCAATAGATCAGCTGCTGAGCAAAATCTAAGGATCTTCCTCTTAGTCAGTAGGAAACTGCATGTTTAATGTCTTCTTCTGATCAAGGGGTGCACCTCTTGGAACAGATAGGTCAATGCAAACTAGGTTTGTCAAGATACTAAGAATCCAAACAAAGTATTGATGCCATTTTTAAAACCACCTGGATAAAAAAAGGGCAAAAAAATAAAGACGTCATCTATTTTAATCTCACCATGGAACCTGCTTTCTCAACAGAAGCGTAGATGATGGTTAAATAAATGGGCAAAATATATAACCCGGAAATCTACAATTAACAATAGCAAAAATACGCAAACAACACTCGTCTGTAGTATCGATGCCATTCTAAACTAGTATTGTATCTGAATACAGCGTTTGAGTATTGATATTTTTGCGTTTTAATACTTTTGATAATCTTTATATCAACAGGAAAGCTGTTCAGTTTGGATGTTTCAGGCTCAGGATTGATTTTCAGGATACTTGATGTTTCAAAATAAAGACAAATGGAGCTTAAATATAAACGCAAGTGATTTTTTTTTATGTATAAAAATGATCAAAAATCCATTTAAGTGCAATTTCAGAAGGATCGAATATTTGAAAACAGTATGAGCCCAAACCGTATTCAGCAGGACAGGCATAACAAAAAAAAAATCTATATATATTTTTTACTCAAAATTTAAGAACTCTTGAAAGAAAAAGAAAAACACATCACCAGCAGGTCTGTGCATCTCTGTTCACTACTTTTGTATGCAATATAATGCACACAAAGATTGGTGCATGGTTTGTTCCTTTAGGCACTTACATCTTTTTTCTCAGGGCAGTAGAGGGGACCTGTGGGGTGGAGGACTGCCTTTTGTGCATAATAAAACAGCTCAGAGATGTTCTTCAGATTCTTTGCTGAACACTAAAAAAACAGAAAGAAAAAAAACATATAATTATCTTACATCGTCTTCAAGGTTTGCTTTTAAAAGCAGTCAACCTTTTTGACTTGTATACCCCTTTGGGTATTTTGTCTTATCATGCATACTAATGGTTGTTCAAAAGTGGAATGTATAATAACTGATTATCAAATAAAAAGTATTTTGTTTAATTTTCTAAGTTGAGCATTTAATTTTCCGGCATTTCATGCTTTCCATCTTAAATAAAAAAAACAACATAATTATGTTGTTTGGAAGTTGGTAAGGAATCGGAATAAATACATAATAAAACATATTATAAAACCTGCCTTTTTAAAACTGAAGCTCCTCTGAGTAACTCTCCTACAATCACATTTAAACTTAAGGAATTGGGAACAAAATATTGGAACAAAAATTATAGTCAGACTACTGAATTTATCTGTATTTTGTTTATATCACCTGGGCTCCTATAGCTGATACCAGGCTGTTCTCTCCATCAGGTCTGAACCTCTGCTTGGTTTTGATGTGTGTCAAAGCTGAATTCAAACATATATAAAAAATGTACCTATTAAAAGCTCGTTTTAGTTTTCAATTGGGTTCTCACAAAGCAGAACAGATCTTTATTTTATTACCTGAGAAATAAAAATTATTTCATGCAGCCCCTGCAATGCACTCGTGGGCCACTAGGGGTACTAGTACCTCCAGTTGGGATTCACGGCTTAAAAGCACTAAAACAAATATTTAAACTGCTACAACTTTTCCCTTCCTTTCCATCATTAAGTCACATTGGGAGAAAGATCTTAGTTACATTAACAGATGAGCTCTGGCAGTCTGTTCTTTGCAGGGGGGGGGGGGGGGCTCCCCTTCTATATCCACCAAACATGAAGGCTCCTTCAACTCAAGGTCCTCCAGCAGTTACATATTACAACAGAAAAGCTGGATAAGTTTTATCCAGGGACTGATTCTAGGTGTAACCGGTAACTAGGTGCGGTTCTGGGAATGCTTTAATCTTAATACCTATTGGACTTTTATATTCAGAAATAGATAACACTAAATGTAGCCCTTCCACTCTAACCGCCATCTTTGGAGTAAAATGTTCAGATGTTTTATATTCCAAACATAAATCAAATACAACAGTATTTGCTACACTGATTACTTTTGAGGTGAAACCAGGAGGGCCGGTTCAACTTTAAATTTGTCAAGGCATGGCAGCCTTTCTAACAATTTTAGAAATACACATTAAAGATGAGTGGCTCATCAAAACCAAATCATTGCTATACTGTTGTAGTTAGTTGTTAAAGTGAATAGATTTTTTTTATTTTCCTTTGTTTTGTTCTTTTTTGTGTTATGGGGGAAGGGGGGGGGTTGTATATTTATATGTATCATATTTTTCCAGAATGTGCAGTTAGACAGTAATACATAAAAAAATAATAATAAAAAAACTGCTTTGTAAAAAAGCGGCCCCGTCTACAGAGCTGCTTTAAGTAGCGTTTACAGAGGGTATTAAGACACAGGATCCCTCTGAGCAACGCTCTAATTAGTCTGTCTGAAAAAACCCGCAGGTGGAGCTTTGGTAGATCATCAACAGCAATAAAACCTTCCTGTAAAAAGTTCAAAACAAACTGAGGAAAAATTTCTTTTTTTGCTTTAAAAACCCAAACAGAAAGGAGCAAAAAATTCAAAAAGTATGAAAGTCAATTTAAAGTAATAAGCTAAAGAAGTCAGGCTTCTCCTCAGGTTGATAATTCACACTCTAGTTGCTGAAATATGAAAGACTGTTAAGGTCTTAGTTTAACTTCAAATATATATTAATAAAGCATTTTCCTCTCTAACTGACATCCCAGGTAAAAATGTTCAAATACCCTTAAAATAGCTAATATTCCCCCCACACCCAACAGCATCATTTTCTATCAAAACATTTTAAGTCAGAGAATATTTAAATTCCTAAAGCTAACCAAAGCAATTTTATAACTCAGTATCTTAGGTAAAATATGATTCATCACAAAGGTGTGTGTGCTTTAGCTACTCCTAAAAATGAGAGAGAAGATGCTGTCTAAGTGAATCAGATTATGTTGAACATCTTAAATCGGGCCAAAAGAAAATAACTGACTTAGATCAGTAAAGAAGGAGTTTGAAACATCTGGATTTGTACTAAAGTCAGACGAGGCCTCAGTTTTAAGTTAGGTGAGAAAAAAAATCTGTTTACTTCATTGTCAAAGATCATAGGGGACACTATGTTTCCATAACAACCATTAGATGTTAGATTTGTGTCAAATAGTTGTTTGGCAGTGATGTTACAAAGTGACCCCCTTCTGTTCTACCATCCCAAACATAACTGTGTGCAGTTTCTTGAACTCTACCTCGATTTTAATAAGAGACTGATAATAAACTTCTCAGCAACAAACACTCAAGTATGATGGGGGATCTGTTATGCTGTGGGCTACATGCATGCTTGGTATGAGGGATTGCTGTCAATTCAATAGTTGATGCAATCAGCTGGTTTTCCTTAGATAGAAACCTTTGAACCAATCTGACTGTTCCATTTTATTGAATTGTCTCTGTAAACTGCCTGGAGAGGACATCTGTTGTCAATTGGCGCTATATAAATAAACTGAATTATTTCTTGAGGCGTTCAGTAGCAGAGATGCCAATAAATGCATTTGCTGTTGGCCGTCTAATATCATGTCTCTTTGCAGACATGCTCTCTCACCTCCACACATGTCTCTATCTCACTGTACTGGTTCATAATGGGCAGAATGGTCTCCATGCTGCTGTGTTCCACCAGGTCTGACTTGTTCCCCACCAGGATCAGAGGAACCCTAAGCACATGCAGACAGTAAACAAAACAACACGTCAGCCTTTCTCCTCTCCTCCTCCTCATCACAGTCTTAATACACAAACACACCTGCTGTCCTTGTCTGTGTTCTCTGTGATGAGAGGGATCCAGTGGTTGGTCACCTGTTAATGATGATACATTTAATTATTTTCAACATTTTAAGGAACGACTCCTCATTTCTGACTTCCAACTGATCCCACAGAAGGCCTCACATGCCAAAGATATTCAATGATATATAAACAAATTATGAAAATGCTGGCAGCAGAAGAGGCTCGCCTTCTCGATGGACGTCTTGTTGTTGACAGCGTAGACGATGCAAATCACATTTGCCTGCAGGAGAGATCAGCACAGAAGGCCATTAGGCTTTCACCAACAGTCGGACACATGGTTGAGCCAAGCATAATTTACAGACCCACCTTAGAGATCTCCTGAAACAGCTGCTCGTCTGTCTGCTCTGCCTCTGTGGAGGGAGCACAAGCATGGCACCTTGACAAAGTATTCAAACCCGTCATAATTTGACACATTAAAACCACAGACTTAGATGGTTAGGAATTTATGGCATAGATCAACACAGAGGCTGGTTCAAAGGTGGGGCAAATAGTCAGTGGAAACAGGTTAAAACCAGTCAGATAACAACAGATGTGAAGCAAAAAGAACTGTTATTTTAAAACTAAAGTTCTTAGAGCATCCAGCTGTTGAATTTTAAAGGTATATTTAGCCCATTCAGGAGATTATAAAGAGCCTCATTTAAAAGCTGCTTCATTGCCGCAGCAATCTTGACTATTATTACAGGAGAGCGCTGTTGCATTCTGGGTAATTCTAGCGCAAGTGTAGACTCTCTCCTCCTGTGCTGTAATTTGTGCTGTGTGCCAGTCTGATTCAAGCCCCACGGAGTCAGTCTAGCTGCTCAGGCTAATGAAGGAAACCAGTGAATGATTTGTTCTCAGTATAAATCCAGTCATTCTTGGAACACCTCAGATGTTTGTTAGTTAACATTAGTCAACAAACAGGATCAGGAAGACCAAGAAGCACAGCAGAAAGCATTATGGGAGAGCGCTATGGAGGCGTCTAACTGTATATAACAACATTCCAAGCTTTGAACGTCACACTAAGATCTCATCGATCCACTATTAAAAATTAAGTGACTTAAAGAGAACAACACAGCTGTGAAAGGACCATGGCATGGTCTACTACATAGATCGATGGAGGGTTAGTGGGTTTCAACCATAGGTGTAACCAAGGGGGTTTACGGTAGCTCTGGAGGAGCTGCAGAGATCCACAACTTGGGTGTAAACACAAACAGGCTTAAACTAGAAGTCTGTCCAGCTGCCTTCCAATTTAAGCCTGTTAGTTGTTGCCATGACCCAGATGACTGAGAACTTAAAGGCAACTTGAGTGTATAATGTATAACTGTTAAACATTTTACACATCTGCACCCGTATTCATAAAAAAATCTAGAAGTAGATCCTACTGATGACATTTTAGGAACAATTTTGAAATGTCTCATAAGCTTTTTATAAGAATTGTTCTTTTTTAAGACAAAAAAAGGGAATCACAAAGCACCTTAAGCCTTAGAAGAGCTTCTACTCGTTTATCTACAACCATTTAAAGTTCCTAGACGTCCTCATCATCCCTAGCAACAGGGTTTAACCACGCCTCCTCACTAAGATCAAACTTTTTGCCTCCCACCCAGAGTCCTTCTAAGCAACAAGCTGAACTCTGCAGCTTAAAATGTTTGCCAGGATTTTTTAGGGCTGTTTAGAGGCTCTCTGAGAAAAGAATAATGGTCCTGCCCTGTAAAAGAAAGAAAGAAAAAAAAAGAGGGAGGGGTATGAACGAAGCCTTTTTTAACAGAAAATCATAACGATTCCTGTTTAAAGTTTCCCCAAAGGGGAAAACAGATCTAACCACATGAGGCCAAAAATGAACTTTTTGAAAAACATTTAAAAAATGCCATGTGTGGGGAAATAAAAGAACAAGTATGGCTGAAATTCACAGTGAACACATAAGATTAACAGGGAAACATGGCAGGGGCAGTATCATGCTGTGGTAATGCTCTTCTTTAACACTGTTGTCGTTTATTTTGAGTATCCTACACAATGTTCTTCCTAAGCACCAGTGAATGTGTTTATTCCTATTTATATATTCACATATTTAATTATTCTAACTGTATGTTTGCTTGTCTGTTTATCACCTAAACAAATTTATTTGATATGTAAAACACTACTTGCCATTAAAAGTTGTTTTTTTTCCAATTCTGAAAAGCTGGTAAAAGCTGATGTGAAGATGATGTAGATAAAGAAAAATGAAACCTGAATGAAAATCTACTAAAGACAGAAGCTCTCCATCCCCGTGAACTTGAAGTCTTTTTTAAAAGACCAAAAAGCTGTAAAAACACAAAAGACTTACAGCTGTTCTTGGAACAAAATTGGTTGATTTAAGAGACTAAATCCTTTCACGTTAAAGTTATGAATATATCTGCTGTTCTATCCGAACAGAAAAAAAGTAGAAAAATCTGGTTGAGAAGTGACAAAATGTGAAAAATTTCAAAGATTATCAATATTCTTGGAGGTTACAGAACAGTGATGGTAGAACAGATACGACAAGGATTTACGTTTGCAGAGTACCTGAATAGTCGACAATGTGTGTAGGAACCCTTTCTGGTGTGACATCTGCTGGTATGGTGATCTCTTCCACTCTATAGGGAACCTGGAAAAAAGAGAAAACACACATTCCTGCTCATCAGGCATCAATTGACTGGCCAGGAGAAGGAGCAACATACAATGAGAAAGATCATACCACATTTGGGAATTCTTCGCTGACCAGAGACATGATGAGGGACGTCTTCCCCACCTTGGCTGGAAAAGGAGGGCCAGGAAGCTTGAGATTAATTTTGATGACCTTATTGCTCACAATTACATTACAATTTATATTCAACATATAATTTATCATTCAACACAAAGCCCAGGGCCCCACACGTTCTGCATTAATAGAGAAGAACTACAAACACAAAAACAGAAAGGGGAAAATGGTAAATCATAGGCGGCCCTAGACAGGGGCCAGTGCCCCTGCAGAACTGGTCCTGGCCTCTGTTAGGGCCCCTCTACTGAGGACACACAGCAAAAATTCAACTAAGAAGGCATTTCTTGAAATTTCTCTTGATTTAAGGAGGTAAGACAATTTGCAGATGAAACAGGATGACTTGTTTCAAGTAATAACAAAAAAATCTCTTAACTTCTTGTAAGTCTATAATTTGAATTTAATCTATTTTAAGAGCAGAAATACTCATTCATTTGGTAGATCATCTTATGTAACTATTCAAATAAAGGAGAAATACACTTTTAAAAAAAATATTTTACTTTTTTAGATACGTTTTTGCACTTTAAATCCATTTCTTATAATAATATGCAACGATACAAGTGAGAGTTACTGATTCGTCGCTTGAACCTAACTTAATATTTTTACAAGACAATTTAGTTTAACGATTATTTAGAATTTAGAGTCAGTTTTAAAGAGGGATTACGGAGTTTTCTAATCACACTGCCACCTGTGGCCAAAACGCAGAACTGCAGCACTCTTCTGCTTGTTCTTGTAGCTCGCATTTGTACTTGACACATACTTTTTTTGTTTTCTTTTCTTTTACTTTTTTCACCTTATGTGTTGTTGCCATGGGCATCTGAGTTGAATCTAACAACTCAATTGTTTGATAAATTGGACCCATTTAATGTGGACATGCTTAGCATCACATCCACAGAAACAGCATTTAGGGAAAATATGCAAGAGGCCTATAGATTCATCAGCACTGAACTACTGAGGTGTTTGTCTGCTCATCAAACTATGTTTTAGTTGTGGAGGCTCAAATAAAAAGGCTATTTTAACAATACTTTTTAAAAGCTTAAACAATGTCTGTTTAAGCTTCAGTCTGACTAAGATAGGATCACATTTTTTGTCTGTTATATCTGAACTGCCTTACTTAATATAATGAACAATTTGCTCTTGTTCCTTTTTATGTGTTATTTTGTTCCGTGGCCCACTAAAAACACCCCCCTCCCCAAAATTCAGTTTAGAAACACCACTGTCGTAAAATAAAGCATATTTCTATAATACCGGTGCGCAACATAATTTAATTCTGATAGTTAACACCAGGAGGTAAAGAATAAAATTATGCATTAAAAAATCCATATAGCCTTCATTGTCATCATCATCATCATCATAACACTCAGCATCACATGCTCAACTGGGAGCATCCATGACAAAAAAAACAACAAAGCTTTACTTACGCTCCCCCACCAATAATATTCTGACGTCTTTTCGCATCTTCTCAAGCGTCTTTAACAGAGTCGATGCAGAGGCAGGCGGATAACCTTCATGTTCTTGCCCCGGTGGAGTGGAGGGGACAGCCAGCCAGCTCTGCGCGGCCTGGTCCGTTGACTTCACTACTTCAACATCCGCATTTTAGCTTTGCTGTCCGCTGCTTCCCAGAGAGAGAGAGACGCATCCTTACATCCCTGCACAACCGGTTTAACATCCGGGGTGACAACGGGGCGTGTTTAAAAACTCCTCCGCCAGCATGTCAGTCTCAGCCGGTCAGGCGTTTAGCTTCAAGCCGCGACGAGACAGCGAATCAGAACGACGGTTCTGATGCTACACAGCATCAGCAGCGGACAGAGCTCCGCCACGCCTCTTTACTTTGGCTAATTGTTGATTAAACGTTTGAAATATTTAACATAAACGTGTAGTTTACTGTACTTATTAGCCTCTGGTTTTGACTTTAAACATAGACAAATCCATGGATGTTTTCGTTTATTTGTTGAAATTAGTTTCCTCTGGTTAAAGGGAAATATGTCCGAGTGAGTATTCTGTTTACTTTTAACATCTTTACAAAAAAAAAAAAACTCGGTCAACTTGCGCCAACGTGCGGCGAAAATTAGATGAAGAACATACAGAAATGTGTGGTTTTAATGCAGAAATTAACTGCAAAATCCAAACAAGACAGATACCTTTTGAGCATGAGGAGAAACTCCAACACCGTACCATCGATTGTATATAATAAGAAACAGGTTCCGTGCATTTATTTTTCTAAAGTTGATTAATTGTTTTGTAACAACAACAGAAACATAATACTGTAAATGAATTTATTTGATACAAATTCAAAACATTCAAGTTCTGTAAAAAATCAACAGTTATTGGGGTAAGAAAGTTATGGGAAAAAAACAGATATAAATCAAAAACGCACCTCCTCTGGCTTTTATCTATCTATATATCCATATATATCTATATATATATATAGATATATTCTGTCCAACTTGTGTAAGCGATTATTTTGCATTGCATCCATAGTAATATTAATATTTTTTCAATATCTGAATTTCATACATGTGATATTTACTCGCTTTCAGGAAGTCAAATAGAAGTTGCTAAGTATGAAGCTCATTGTAAGATTTATGTTCCTGTAAATGGTCCTGAATGGAAAAAGTCAAACTAAAATCCTTTTCCAACTTTCTAATGTCATTCTAATGTTGAATGATCATGTGGGTTATTTGTTAAACTATAATGCATGTTTTTTTTGTTTGTTTGTTTTGTTTTATTTCCAAAATAGATTTTTGTTTGAATGCATATCAGGCTGTGTGGATGGATGGATGATAAAAAGATAGAGCAACACTTAGAAAGTAAAGGGGTCAAATGTTTATTCCTGTTTTGTTAAGTCTTAATAGAGTCAAAGACAGTTAAAAAAAAGAATAATATAATCTTTAAAAATGTGCAAATTAAGTTACATACAAGTCTACATAAAACATTGTTAATGTACTATTTGATCTTAGGAGTAATTATTATAGAATAATTGTTTTCATCAAAGTCAATGTTTCAATAAATACAGCATTTGGGTCCATTAAATACATAATGCATTCTGCAAAAAAAAGTTTTTCGGAAAAGCATTTTAAAGCAATAATAAGTCCAAAAAAAACAACAAAAACTATAACTAATAAAGAGATGCTGCCACTGAATGTCAGTCTCAGTAAGACACAGCAGCTCATGTGTAATACTAACGTTTGCAGAGTGCGTCTGTGAAATAGTCCAAGTCATTTCCCTCTCCTCAAAGTGGCTTCATCTATAAAACACAAAAAGAGAGATTTGAGGCTGCCTTTTTGCTCTGAGATGGTCTGCTTTACATTTACTTTACATCCTCTTACTGGCGTAATCCTCTGGAGTCATGGGCTGTGAGATGACCTTTCTGAAGGCCTCCATCCAGTCCCTCCTCTCCTGCTCCTGCTCACACATGAAGACAAACTGCCTGCTGGGAGTTTCCAGTGTGATCCCCCAGTGCCACCTTCCTGACCTTGTGCAACGGCCGCTGCTCTCTGACACCGAGTAGCCGTGATCCTTGGATCCGATGAAGACGGCGCCCAGATCCATAGCGTCCTAACAATCCGGCACAGGGTGAAAAACGAATGCGTTGGGCTTAGTGTAAATGGAGTTCCCTTATCTCGCACTCGACAACCAAACAAATATTTACTTTGAATAATTCTGACTTTTTATATATTATAAATGTACTTTAATAGCGATGTTTGTGCATATTTAATGGAAATAATTATTGCTTATTACCAGTGGGGATTTAAAGTACAGAAGCTTCCTGTTCACTGAGCACAGAGTAAACCACCTCTTCTTGAACGGCTCACGTTGCTGAAAAACAACAAACACAGGAATCAGGTGAGGATGGATGATAAGCCTGTCCAGATAAATAAATGAATTCTTCTAGCAGGACCAACCGTGGGGCCAGTTTTCTCCATATATCCTTCCTTCAGGCAAAGCGTCGTTATTTGGGGTATTAGCTGTTCAAATGGAAAAAAAACAAACAAACACACCAGCAACTATTAAATAGATAAGAGTTGGAAGATATACTCAGTCTTCTACAAGCATTAACTGGATCAGCAATATTAAAAAAGTGTGTTTGTATTTTTCTTTACCTCATGCTTATATAAACATAATCCTCCTTTTATGCAAATGTTCAAAAATAGCTTACAATCAAAGCATGAGAACCTAAAAAATAATCACTTAAACACAAATTTTTGTCACGTACACCAGGTAGAGCCACAGAAACCCCTTTGTAATAAAGCTAAGAGGTATAGATGGATTTTGTAAGGTTACAGCCTAAAACCTAAGTATTTGGGGTCAACTTCAGAAGGGTCAAGGACAGAATTCAGAAAAGCTGAACTAAATAAGGAGGAGTGGCAGAAACAGAAGGTTAGCTTTCAGGTTTGAGGAAAGAACTTTGAGACCTGCTATGAAGCAAAGTTGGAAGACAGTGGTAGTAAAACCAAACCAAAGAGGAAAGGCGGAGCTGAAGAGGTGAATGCTTCCACTAGAAGGCACAGTGCTGAAGTTTGGTCAACCTTTAAACATTTTTAGCATTTGTCATCACTGTGTTCTAAGAGATCAATTCACACATTTATTTTCACAGAATAAGTCCCGCTCGGTAAAATTAGATTTCTAAGTCTTTCCACATGAGTTGAATGGCAGTTTAGGGTTATCCTGTTAGAAGGGAAACCTCTGACTCAGTTTCAGGTCTTTTTTCAGATTATTTCTCAGGATCTGTATTTATCTCTCTTTATATATTACCATCAACTCTGTCCAGCTTCCCTGCCCCGTCTCAAAGAAACTTTTCTCTAAAATGATGCATCCACTGCCATGCTTCCCTCTGGGGTTGTGTGCGTTCACAGTGAAGTGTTGAATTAGTTTACCAGTTTGTTTGGGAATTCAGCCTTCTGATCTCATCTTGTTATTGCACATTTTTTGCATACACAGGCACAAGACAAAAACTCTTTTTTTTTTTTGTTAAAAAAATTGATCACTTTTTCTTATTTTGAAGAATTAGTGGATTGTCTTATTAATGATGACTCTGTCGACAATCTGATCTATAGATTTCTGCAGCTGGCATATCGGCTGCTTCCTAGACCTCTTATTTTTATGTTTGTATCTCTTAAATACTCTTTGTTTATTTTTTATTTTAAAAACAAAAAATAAACGGCATTTTTCATTCACTTGACAGTCTATTTACTGCTTTCTAGTCTTACAACATCAAATCCATAAAAAATTACTGAGCTTTTAGGCTGTAACCTTACAACATTTGAAAGTGAGTAGATTATTATACAAAGTTACAGAGGAAAGGGTTTTAGATGCATTGAAAATCTTAAAGAAAGAATGGATATTTAGTCTATATACTATAGTATAGTGGATATATAAGACAGAAAGTGTTGCAGGTGAAGAAACCACAGAAGTTAATCATGGTTCACAGACAATGTTCATAAAGGTAACAAGACACAGCATGCAGAGTTTATTATGAGCTGTAGATGAAGGGAGATAATTCTCTTTGCTGAACCCCTAAAACGAGCAGACGAAAGAAGAAATGAGAGTATTAAATAAAAGGTAACAGAAGCTTATAAACGGAGTGCAGAGGTTTGCTGGTGGAAATAGTAGGAACAAAAATATCTATAGGTGATAAAGGTGGGGCTAAGCTAAACTCTTATTCTACATCAAAATTAAAACCATCACACAGTGCGATTATGTGACAGTGCTTCAGTCCACATTCAAACACCTTCTACTCAACTGTGTGACTCATATTTCATTTCTAGACTTTTTGACTTTTGAACCTCTGGATATGGAAAAAGTTGGACCATAACAGTTTATGTTAAAAGTGCTTCAAAAACTGTCTCACATCACCGTGTTGAAGAGTGGGGTGTTTCTTCTGGAGGTACGCCAAGCGTGTGGCGCGGATAGAGTTAAAGAAGGATACGATGACCTAGAAGGAGGGAGATATATATCAGCGTGCTATGAAAGCTGAGAAGCACTTTTCTTCTGCACTTTCTGACAAAGCTATCTTTTTGTTAGCACTGGTATAAGAATTTACACGTTTTCCAAATATGTGGATTGGTGTCTTGTGACAGATTTAAGAAAGTTTCCCTCACCTGTCCATTCTCATGGTAAACAAACAGGTTCCTTGTACGCTCATCATCTAGATAGGAAATCTGCAGCCCATGAGCATGACCAATCTTCTCCGGTTGGAAATGTGCATTCAGATCCTTCATACTGATAACTGCCTTGGGAACCTTGGACTTGTTTTTGGTTAAAAGATGGATTTAGCTAAACAGCACAGAGAAATAACAGAAGTATGCCTCTTGTGTATTAAAGCAACTCACATCCTCCTTTGTAAAGTATCTGAGGGTGAAATCTTTCTGTGACAGATGAAAGATTCTCTTGAGATACTGCTTGTTGTCTCTGCCCTTCTTCCAGAGTGTGGATTCAAACAAATCTAAAAGGGATATATCAGATGAATTACTGAAAATCCAATTCACAATTCTAAGACGCTGTGTTTCTGCCTCATTCTTCAATGGCATAGAAATTTACACCCCCTTAAAATAAGGAAGGCTCCTTGATCACATTGCTAGGTGTTTAACGGGGTAACATACATCATTTAGTGACAGCTGAGCTAAAATCAAAACAAATTCTACTAAAACATGTAATAAAAAGGACCCGACATAACATTGGCTAATGTATATATATCTCATGCTCTTACTTCGTCTACACTGGGGAGGATTCACTCACCTCAACATGCTGGATGCATGAAAGTGAAACTAACAGCAGGACCAAGTATTTGATTTACTTGGTTGGTAATAATCTGACCAGCTAATGGAAACCATTGAACTTTTATCAAAATGTTGTCTCATTCTCAGACATAAAAAACATATGGAATAAAAAATTAGATAACTAATTTAATATAGTTTCCTGCTGCGATGGAATACTATAAATTACATACTTTTTATCCTAAATCACATCCACTACTCAAGGTGGGACTACAACAAAAGAGACACAAATGCAGACACAAAATATGTAACAGGAGTTTTCCATAAAATCTAGTTATTTTCCACATGTTCTGACCTTTTATTTTTTTTTTCCATTCAAAGATAGATGGCCAGACAGGGAGCTGTGAATGAAGTTATCTCTGAGCTGACAGTTTTGGCAAAAACACTATCCTAGCTGCATTAAGTCAACATAAACAGCGTTGAAACATGTTGTCTTCTACACACTACAAAGTACTAAGTGAGTTACTGACTTATTGCTAAAACTACTGGGGGAAGTAACACTCAGCCTGAATGCTTCTCAGGATTCCAACTTTTGAGGGAGTTTCAACTGAAATTCCCTTCTCAAAGGCCGACTTCCAAATAAAGATGAAATACACCATTTTGGGAGTGGGGGATGGGGGGATGGGGGGGGGGTGTCCTGCGTCCTTGAAAGGTTCACAGGAGTTACCTAAATTGTAAGCTTGCAGAAAGTCTTTTCTTTCTCCAGTGAACTCTCTTCTTTCATACTTTGCACGGATCCATTGCTCCTTAAGAACACTGAAACAAAGCAAAAACACATTTAGGACTGATTTGCATTCAAGAGGTTATTTTATGATTTACACAAGATTTACCTCTATATTTGTTTCTAATCACCAAATTTTTTGCACTATTCCTCTTTTCATGCCCTCTACTCAGGTATTCATTAAAAGGACTCCAAATCCAAAATCACTCACATGCAGTCGTGATGTCGTGGCCTGTAATAGAAGGCAGGAACACACTTCTCAAAAATGGCTTTAGCAACAGAATTTCCCCTCTGCTGCATGAACTGAAACCAAAGCATGACAGATTTTGAGAGGACAGCAGATGTTTTTTTTTCCAGTTTCCTTCCTATTTTTAAACTAAACTGTTGATTTTTTTTTTAGAAATCCTTGTTCATTAACAATTATTGTACTTTTTGTTCAAAGGTTTTTCTATAAAACAGGACATATTACAAAAATCCACATGAGCAGACTTTGATAAAGTAGATCATGCATTTTTTTTTTTGTCAAAGAAGGATAAAAACGCAGAAGTTGTGATTTTGTTGATATAACATCATTCACCACTAATAACTAGAAAGACTTTTGGTTCTTTCCATCCCATGGTCTTGCTTCCATTTATTCACATTTGTCACAGAGTCACTAAAATACACCATAAATCCCATTTGATGTACTTTCTTAGGGATGGGTTATCCCATAATCATTTCCGATTAGTTGTAATCCTGGACATTAAAATGTCCTACCGTATATGGTCAATATAGCTGTGTTTGTGAAAAAAATTGTGAAGTATTTACCGAAAAATATTTGGTGCCCCCAAAGTACCACCATCATAACCTCTTACTTAAAGAAGATTGCAGTCCAGTTGGGTAGCTCTTTGAAAAAAATTTACCATTTCACTGAGGGTTGTGAACTTGACAGAAAGCCACTTCAAGAAGGTCTATTACTTTAAAAAATGTACTCCTACAAACTATCTTTGACACTAGGAATGATGGCCTAATAGTTTTTACAGCCCAACAATCGTTCGTAGAATGATTGAGACCTAAAGTCCTAAATTTAAAAAGTGCTAATAGCCCATAGTTTAACAGCACAATCAGTGGCAGTTTTAGAAATGTCTTTCTGTTCAGGGTTCCTTTGTTCAGTTTCATTTCCAGCCAGAGGGAATGGGCAGCCCATTGTGGTGTTAGCCCTCTGAGCATAGTTCTGCACATAAAGGTTATGATGCTAAATTTAGCCTCAGGTTTGAAGATGGTCATTCAGTTTTGAATTATTAGACATTTAGTAAAGTGTTTTTCAATGTGGTTTGGACGTCATTTGATAAATAAATAATAATATTAAATAATAATTATAAACCTTTGAAGTTTGGACACATCAAAACCTCAACAAAAATATATTACATGAGCAACCATATCCACCTGAGTAATACTTACTATTAAGATTATCACAAAAAGTAGAAAAAAAACTGAGTAGTGCTTTGGAGAAAACTCTGAAACCACCACTTTGTGTTTAGATACTTTAAATGCAGTAAACAGTTCACAAATTAGAAAATAAAATATTAATTAAAGACTGTAAAAGTATTCTTTAGAGGCTAAGTTTATCTCAGGGTGTAATAAATCGTATCTTTTTAAAGAGTCAATGTCAGGTTCGGTTAAGACTGCTTATTTCAAGGCTTGAAATCGTGACGTAACAACCACACTGCATTGTGGGATTTTTCTGGGCATCTGGAAACAGTCTTCGGTTTGTTCAGACCAGACTTTAACTTCAAAACTAAGAGTAACATACATATTCAAATACAGTCCTGGAAAAAAAAAGTTACTATACTATCCCTTTTTTCTTTGGTTTCTTTTTCTTTTAAACGTTCGGTACAACTAGAGCTAAATTTGTTTTAACCTGTTAAAATCCACAGGTTGATATATTTCTATCAGTCACAATGACGCGCATGAAGACAACAACGGTTCAATTTTTACAAATATAGATATGTTACACATCGTAAGGAAGCTTAAGAGTCTCCAGAATTCAACCACCAACTTCATTTTATGGACACAGCGAGCACCAAAGCACAATTTATGTAGACATAGTAACATGGTAAAAAACAAAAGTCAAACCGCAGCTCTGATTACATACCTTTGAAGCGCTGCAGAAGTCATGTTATAAGTCCATTCTTCAATTGTTTGTATTTCATTTTCCCGTAAGGGTCCAGAGATAAAAAAATAAGCCAGTATAATCATAATAAAAACAGTCCATGATAAGTAAAAAGCCATATAAAATCCATTTTTTGATGAACGAAAAGTTAGCTCTCAAAGCTAATGCGACCCCCAGACTAATAAGGTTTGACCTCTGAAACATTTTCTGCAACTTCCGGTATGTTGTTGTTTTTTTTTTTTATTTTGTTAAGTCATAAACATTTACATGAAAAAAAATAATCTCAGAGAGGTTAGCAAAGGTGAACATGAGCAGATAAAGATGAATTAAAATAAAATAAAAAAAAAAAAAACAACAGAAAAGTAAGAACTTACAGGGGATTTATGTCAGCAAACATTTAAGTCAAACATAGAAAAAGCCATAGTAAATAATAAAATAATACAAACAAAAAGGTGAATGCACCTAGAATAGCAGATGTTGGGAGAAATTGAGTCTCAATTTTTTGGCATATTTGTCATTTTTTATCTTTTTAAGAGATGAAAATTTGGTTTTAAAGTCATTAATAAACCAATGAAAGGAAGGTTTAGAATTTCTCCATTTAGCACAGTGGATATGATATTTACCCAATGGCAGGAGGATATTAATAGTATCAGAAACAGCTGGGGCAGATGGTCCATATAAAAATGACATCATTTAGTGCAAATTAATTTTTAAAGAAATCCAAACTTTCAACTCTTTCCAGAAGCGATGTGTAGTAGGACAGAGGTAAAATATATGTTCACTTCCGGTAAAAACAAAGGTGACCGTATCGATTCCGTTTATATTTGACTCCGGGACAGGCCGTGAGGTATAACGAGTGCTTCCTGTCAGTTATCACAGAACGGACAAAGTCATGTGACACTGTCGCTCATGCAGTCCCGCTACTATTGGTTGAGACCATGTGAGTGTTTACTTTTGTAGCCAATGAAATTACCTTTCCAAAGAGGCCAAGCAATGCTCTTTTGAGTATCGGCATAATCTAACGCATGCGTAACAGCGAAAGGAACCAGATTTTTATGCGCCGTTAGATGCTGCGTCATATCACCGTGCCGAGATGTTTTGTAGTTCAGATGCTGATCATTTCCACAATGCCTAAAGTGAAAAATATATGGTTTTGGTCATCAAAGTATTTCAGTGTGATTTTATGGGTCAAACACTGGAGTAAAAGCATTTGGAAAGGTTTGGAGACGCTGGTGGCATCAGAAGTTAAAAGTCCCATAACTCTGACACTGTTATACCTAGAGGTCTGAAATTGTTTGCAGTTGATGTTGACATGATGTAGAATAAATGTAATGTAGTTTCACATGCCTGCTATAAAGCATGTCCTTTTTATTGCTATTCTAAAAGGACCCCCAAAAAGTCATGTTTGAACTGCTGCAGTTTAGGTTGTGTTTTAGTCACATTATTCTCATTTATACTTTCAGAATCTAGAAGGTGATGGCTTTCAAATGATGTATCACACAATTAATTTGGCCTTACATTTTCAAAGTTATTTGCTTTTCCATTTGAGTATGCCAAAATAAGCGAGGATTACTTCAAATTAGGTGAATGTTATGAGGTTAACAAATATGCTAATAACAACTAATATAGTTCATGAGGGTTTCTTTCAAAAGCTGATATCTAGCCCTTTCCTATGAATTTCTTTATCAAAATCAGAAACACAGGTTGTTACATAAATACCTTGTGCATTTTATTGCCAAAAACATCTTTTAGGCTTTATATGTTTTCATTTCTGTCTGTTTTTGTCACCTGAATAACATGAAAACAATGGCAGTCTAATAACCAGACAGAGATTCTTTAAAACTAATCTAGAGTTTTCAAAAGATATTATTCTGACTTTGAAAACATTAAATCTGCAAAAGAACACCTTATATTATGACTATTAAGATTACTATGTGAAAAGAATGCTGGCCAAATATAAAGCTAATTATTCTACAGTGATTGCCACAAATCTAAATCAGTTTAAATCAGATCAGCATCATATGAAGTTTAGTCTACTTTCTCTTTTACAGGACTGTATTTTTAAGGGAAAATCTGGAAAAATATTGAAAACATGGTCTTGAATTCAAACGGAAAAAAAAAACATGGAATCATAATTTGAATCAAGCAATCAACAAATTAAACTAGAACTGAACCAAAGTTCAAATCTATACCTGAACTAATGAATCTTCCCAGTAATCCAGGCGTATGGATTTCACTTTGCTGACAGAGGACAAGTTACGGTGCATGCCAGAACAGTTCAGGCACACAAACACGCCAAGGGTGTATGAGGCCCAGTCAGGATCTGTGACAGTGAAACACAACATTAAACATGTAAGGAGAAGGAAATTAAAGAACAAAAAACAGATATTTTCTGCTTTAAAGTTGGCTTAACCGTGTCTTCCTTTCAGAGGGTTAGGCTAATTGTTATAAGAGGAACAATTAGGTCATAACACAGGTACATAAGAGGCACTGCTTCCCTAAGTACAAGTTCATACTGAAACGTGACCTAAGCAATAAAATCTGTTTTTTTATAACATCCCTTTGCTTCAAGCTACTCTTTACTGTTCTTGGACTTTATTAAATGAGAGCATTAAAACGTATTCAACAAGGGATTAAAAAATAAGGTTTTAAAAGCTCCTAACAAGCGGCATTAGTCCAGATTTTTCTCATGAATATGTGAGAGCGTACTTACCAGGAGCTGCACAGTCAGCACACAGGTTGTTTCCCGGCTGCTGCACCAGATCCAGCAGGATTTTGTTGTTTCGGCCCTGATTGGCCATAGAGGAAAGGTGTCTATCACACAGACAGTTAATACCACTGGATACAGCTACTAGGTATCAACTCCATGCTGGCTCCAGTCAGAGCTGTTTTGCTCTGTGGCAGGTAGAAAACGCTGTTTCTTCTCACTGGGCCAGTATTTCCTCTTAGCAGGGCAGCATCATGAAGTTTATTGTTCTGCATACAAAACACAGACATCCAGAAATAACCTAGAAAGGAAGTGAAAGAAACGTCAGTCAGCTACACAGTGATTGACTTACCGTATATCAGCTCATTGGCTTGCAGCTCATAAAAAAAAAAAAAGTTGGAGTTTGACTGGCATGGGGGAGTTATTATCTTGGTGCTGGAGTTACTTTGTAACTTTATAACTATGGCATTCAGTTAAAAAGCTGCTAAATGAAGAGTAGAGGTTTTTTTGTCCTAACTGCTGAACTTTTGCTAGATTATATGTTTTTTTTTTCTTTCAGAAAATTCAGAGCTTTCTCACCAAGAAGACATGGGATGCTTTGTGGATTATGTGTTGAACCTGCAGGTATCAGAGAAGGATCTTTAACATGACCATTGAAGGTAATGTTGGGCAAAACTGATCAAAGGATTGTGCATGAGGACAAAGGAAGGAAAGGTTTGGGCACGCTAACTCGAACAATAACCTATACAGAATAAGGAAGCACCCAGCAGCTGTTTAAAGCACACTGTAAACACAAATGGTTAAGTATGTTTCACTTTAATGCCACAAAACTCAGTGACAAAAGCAGAGTTGTCATATTTCTCATGCATAAAGAGGTTGGACTTTTTGTAAGAGGGAATCCTTTTACTAGAATATGTAAAATAACCTGAGAAGACTATACTGTTTCATTAAACACACACTTTTAAAGATAGGACACAATTAATCACAGTTTAAACATATCTGAATAATGGTCTGAGAAATAACAGTTTTCCATCTATTTTCCTCTAGCCGCCTGAATCTCTTTACAGATGGTAGAAGCTCACATTTAACATGAACAGGGTGACAAGAAGAGTGAATAATGTCTGATAGTAAATAACTAAGACTGTTTTTAAAACTCTTCCAAGTATTCAACGAAGTTATAAGCAGGTAATACAATTCCTTTGTCTGACCAGTGCAAATGGAACATTGGCAAAGATTATTTCTGTTGTTCCTTGCAAGGGAACATAAATGCTACTTAAATGAAGACCCTTGATCTCTTTCTCGTTGAAATAAACTAAACGTCAGCTTGTTTCTAGATGAGAAAACCCATATACTTATAACACTAAACATGGTAAATAGCACAAGCATTCAGGATATGGATCCTTTTTAATATAAAAGAGCAGTTTAATTGATTTATACTTTCTATAATCTTTAGAATAATAAGCTATCTTGATTTTTCAAAAATACATTGTACTTGTTTTGCACATGGGGAACACAAATGTAATTTTTTGTTTTTGTAAATCCTATTCCCAAAATCTTCTTTATTGTGGTTTTGCTTTTAAATGTGCTGGAAACTCCGAGAATTAGCTAAAGAACACCAATAACAACAAGGTTTATGATGATTTTTAAAAGAATTACCCAGTCGTTAGGTTATTTAAAATAAATTGAAGCAGACGTTATTCGTATGGACTACATTATAAACATTAATGAGATTGCAGGATGTATTTAAATGGTCTGCTGTTTCCAGTTGTGTCATTGTACCTGATGTCACATTTTCTTCCTTTGGGTTTGAAGTAACAACACAGCAGAGATAAATATCAACATATGTTTTTTCTTTTCAAAGCATGGCACTAGTTCACTTACACATTTTTTCAATTGAAAGTAAGGTTTGTACAGATACATGAATTGTAAAAATAAGCATTAAATTTGACATAAGACATGCAATGGGATTCAAAACAAAATGAAAATAATAGTTAAATAGAGAAAAACAAAGAGATAAAAATAAACAAATAAAAACAACAGAACAAGGCAGGGTTGCAGATACATCTATATATACAAAGTAGTATTAGCATTTGCCAAATTAATCAGTACTTATAGGCTGGAAACATACATTTTAATTGCTTCATTATTATTTTTTTTTAAACTTTACAATTTTGAGACGCTGAGGGAAATCACTGTGAAAGTTGTGTCTCTTCGGCAGAGTGTATGTCCATTTGGATGTGTCGATATAATATTTTCAAACATAATGATGTTTTTATACAAAAAGGAAAGCTCTGTAAATTGTGAGTTTCAGAATTTTATTTTCCTGGAAACTGATCAAATAACCAACCTATTTTATTTTGAAAATCCGTAAAAATACATTTCCGGGTCAGTTTAAACGCTGGAGTTGACGTATTTCCTGTAGAGGTCACTCAACGCTCTGCTGCTTATGTTCTTGTGAGAAAAGTACACCTGAAATGGTTTCGTAACTCAGAGGAATTGATGTTGGTTTTGAAATAGGATCGATGTGGGTCGCAAGAAGATATCTGTCTTCGGTGGTTAGAAGAGGTTGGTATCCATGGTGAAACTGATGTTATTTTAAAGCCGTTTGTTTTGTAGTTCATGTGGTTGAAGGTGTGCCGAACTTTTAGTAGGCATATCAAAATGCCTGCTTAAAATTTGTTTTAACCCGCTCTCTGTAAATCACTCTTATTTAAGAAAAACATTGTAAGGCATACATGTTGTCTTTTTAGCATCTGCTTAATGTGTGTTTAAAACAACTTAGCTCTTAATATAAAACAAATGGTTACGTAATTTTTAATGACAAACGTAAAGAAAATATAACCATCAGAATACATGGGATGGATTAAAGAAACTAATTTTCTAGATTTTTGTTAGAAATCATATATAAACCATGCAAAAATAAAAATGGAAAAATCCGTTGATATTAAAGTATTTTTTTAATATATGAATCGCTTAGCATTACTAAACCTACTGTGGAGGTTTGGGGATTAAAGTGCAAAGCCGGCACACAGTGTTGTTAAATGAATCAAGGGGCAGATTTCATTGATTGTTCTTCTTTCTGCTCCTTTTATTTAAGATGTATTAAGTTGGCAGTGTGTGAAATGCTATGTATGTGATTTCTAAAAAAATTCAAAATAAAATTAATGTTTCTGTCTGCTGTAGGTCACTATGCTGGACAGGTCGGTTTACTACTCCAGCCTCGGTATGGTTCCCATCCTGCGGACCTGGAGCTGCGTTACCTTCAGTGCACCTGCTGCTGGAGGAGCCGGGTTCCTGTGGCTGGCTTTGAGACCTTAAATGCTGCTCTCACTTCTTCCTCCTCCTCGTCTGACCCATGTAAGGAGCATGATGGCAGGAGTACACTGGATGCCTGCTACACCTCCGAACAGCGGGACACCATCCTCAAGCTCCTAAACAATGCCTCTTCAGTGGAGCTGGCCAGCGTCAAGCTCCTAAGAGGCCGAAAGTCACTCAACATTGTAGAGTACAGGACCAAACATGGACCTTTCAAAACTCTGGAGAGCGTGGTGAACGTCCCTCTGCTGAAGCACAAGAGCGCTGTCACCGTGTTTAACTCCATCTTGAATCCAGTGAAGAAGGAGAAGAAGGTCAGGGTACAGCTGGCCAAGTTCATCAGGCCAGAGGTGGACAGGTCCTGGTTGGAGGTGAGATTCTGGTCCATGTGCCTCAGTACCAGAACTTCTGTTCAGCAGCTGTCTTTTTTTATTTAGTCACTGGTTTTCAGGATTATTAAACCTTTCCACATTTTGTTTCACTACAACAACAAACCTGGATGTATTTGTATTGGATTTGATGTGCTTTCACCTCCAAAAATCAGTTCAGTGTAGAACATTTAAAGAATGGCACTTTCTTTTTATTCTTTCACAAACAAAAACCTGATAAATTTCACATTTAAACAGGTAAACAGTCATGATGAAATAATTGCACTTGAGCGCAAATAAACATTATATTTACCTCCACCAAGGAGATTATGTTTTTATTGCCGTTTGCTTGTTTGTTTTTTTTGTTTTCAAAATAACTTGAAAAGGGTCGGGCGGATTTTGATTGAACTTTCACAGAATGGGCGTATTATAACTATTGACAAATGATTAAATTTTGATGGTGATCCAAATAACCTTGTCGTGAGTATCACTTTGTTTTCGTACATCTTTCTGTCCCATCCTACATTGGTAAGCTTTAGCATCTTAGCCTCTAAGATATTGCTTTATTGCGAGCATCGAGGGCAGGGAAAATTAAACCAGTTGGGCACCAATGAGACAAGCAGGTGTAGGTGATGGATGGATATTAAATCCAATCCTTTCAATGCAATATCGTAAACAGTGATTGGTGATCTGAGCTTCATATATTTACACATCTCTATTAAAATTAATTTATTGATCCTAAAGCGAAATTTAAAATGTTATAACTGATTTTTTTTCCAAGTTAAAACATAAAAAAACTAGAAAACTACTTGGAGAGTTCAGACCTCCGCCAAGCAGCTCATTCCCCCAACATATTGGGACCTCAACTTTCACACCGGACCCAGATCATTACCAAAAATATTCCAGTATCCGGATCCTGATCCAGATCACCACCAAAACTTAATGGATTGGTCTTTAGCCCACAACGCACCTTTGGTAAAATGTTCAAGCAAATCCGTTGATAGCTTTTTTTGTAAAGTTACTAACGGACAAACAAACATTACTTCCTTGGTGGAGGTAACAATACCCTGCAACAAAATGTCTCTATAAAGCACTGACTCAGAGAAGCTAAACAGATGGTCGATCGTTTAAATTATTCACTGCTGTCAATTATTTCTCTGAATCTACTTAAAATACAGGTTGAAGACAGTTTTTAACATCATAAAATGTGGAAAGGTTTAACAATCAGGAATACTTTTGTAAGGCATCATACTGGGATTTTAGCTCAGCCCACATTTAGGAGATAAAAAAAAATCACAGGCAGCATAATGCACTGCTCCCATGTCATGGTTCCTTGTGTTTACAGGATGCTACGTCCATTGTATCAATAGTATGTGGAACTAATAAGATCGCCTGGGCCCATGTGGACCGTGGGATGACCGTTTTAGAGTGGCAACAGATGGATTGTCCTAATTTCTTGAAAGGAACTTACATGGCTTCTTCATACCTGAACGACGTGAGTATGCAGCTCTTCAAACGTCGATGATTCCTCACAGCCATCTTATTAGGAAGGGTTTTTTTTTTTTTCTGCCCCCCCCCAGGTGTCTTCAGTTGTGTCGGTCCTCCCATCAGCAGATTTCTACCTGATAGAGAAGCCTTCCATCTCTGTGCAGAATACAGCTCTGTTTCCTGTCATGGCCCACATGAGGACTGTGGAGGCCATGCTGTTTGCACTGCTGGAGCCCAGAATCTCCCCCCCAGAGCCCAACATTCCTCCCAGGTTAGAAAACGCAATCCATACCTGGATGACATATGACATACTTTAGTCATACTCTAAGGGGTTATAACAGGACCTCCTTTGTTGCTTTTTCCTGCTAAAATTTAATTCAGTGCTTGAGATTGCAAAACAAATCCACCCATGCTCTATGGATGTGTGTCTGTTGAAGGTTATAAATACTTTACAAAATCAACAAACTGCAGAGCTGTAGGTTTAAACTGGATGCTCATCATCAAGGTGGTTTTTCAGATTAACCCTGGGTTACATCGCCTGTCTCAAACTGGCTATAGATGCCTGGATAAATCACAGATGCGACTTCAAATGATCCAAAACGCAGCGGCCTATACTGGCCTCTTGACACTGGCTGCCCAACTCTTCTCAAAGAGATTTTACGTTTCTTTTACTAACTGATAAAGTTTTAAATAGATAAGTTCCCTCTTATCTTTCGGACATTTTAAAATTTTAATCTGTAATCAGCTTTTATTAACAGCTCCTCAGAACTGACTTAAGAGGAAAGGAAATCAGGCTTTTTCATTTGTTGCTCCTGTTCTGTGGAACAATGTACCTTTTCTAAATTAGATCTGCCTACAGCCTGCATCATTTTAAATCACTTCTCAAAACTCATTTTCATTCTTTGGCACTTATCTGCAGTAGTGTTTTGATACTTTGTGTTATTGTCGTTCTTGTAAAGCACTTTGGTACAGTTTTACACCTGGTTTTAAAGTGCTATATAAATAAATTTGACATTGACACCGACATACAAAACCAAAAACAGCTCATCCAGAGGAGAATCCATGAAACCTGTCTATAACAAATAAAACTCAACTAGTGTTTAAATAGCACCACGTCATCTGCATAAGGCTTCACTACAATCTACATTTGATGGGATCTTTTCAAATTTCCTTTTATTTGGAGGTAATATAAATCTGTGGCAGTGATGAAGTGGTCATGTTGATTCCGCAGGGTGCTCAACATGATGAGGATCGCTGTGGGACGCCACTTTGGCCTGATTGTGGGGGAGTCCAGGACCAGCGGGGCTCAGACGGTGCGACAGCTGATGACTGAGTCGGTGACACAGAAGTTTCCCAGGATAAACTTCCCTCAGGAGCTTCTGGCCAAATACAGGAACTCCTTCCAGATGGGCAGTAGGAGAGGAGGGGAGGAGCTGTGTGACGCTCTGCTGCAGGCTGTGGCTTTTTATGAGCTACTCAGTGGATCTCCCTGCTAGCTGCCTCTGAGATTTACCCTAAAAGACTGAATGACCTACAGACTCCTGAGGTGTTTCCCCCCCTGTCTTTGGAGCATCTTCACTCCTGATGGTTTGTGGAAAATATATCGAGCCCTCTGCAATTAAATCATACCAAGAGTTGTTTTAACTGACTGTATTAAAAATATAGTTTTATTTACATTTCCTATTTGCACTTCATAAAAATAAGACCAGATTAAAGGCAGTAAAGTCATGGTCTGTTGCTGAGGCGAAATAAATACGGTGAAACAACTTGAGCTCGGGCATTTTCCTGAACATTCTTTAAGGTGAAATCCTCAGCCAGGAGTTGGATGGCTGATTTTGAGAGGCCCAGATGTTTACCACTCAGGTAGCTCCAACCACTGTAAAAAAAGACAGAGATTTAACTATTGAGGCCCTTTTTGGTTATAGATTTAAAAAAAAAAAAAAAAAAAGATGTAACCAACTTCCTTTATTTGGTTAAAAAGTAGAAACTGTAGTTTCGGAAGGTCTGAGGCCCACCTCCACAGCTCTGCTTTGTGCTGTTGAGTGCTGACAGAACGGCAGATGAAGCGGAGAACCGGCAGGTAGTCGACACAGACGGCCCGTCTGTTCCCCAGTAGGCAGTAGGACTTACTGCTGAGCACCATGCGACCCAATCTGAACCTCCTCTGGGAAACACTGAGAAGAGAGATGGGTCGGGGGGGGGGGGAATACAGGATAAGAAAAAGTAAAAAAGAAATAGCAAGAGAATAGTAGATCAGGGTTAGATAGAAGATAAAACTAAGTAAAATACAAAGGAGTTACAAAATGAATGTGTGTCTATTAACAGCATTTAGAGCCTTTTTTTTAACCGGAGACTCAAATTGCTTCAAAAGAGTTTGTGGTCATTTATAAAAAGACAAGAAAGTGGTTTCCTTTTCATTATTTTGCTTTTGTGAATATGAATCTTTGATAAGAGTAAAATCAAATTAATGAGGGAAAAAAAAAATATTTCTGTAAAACCAAACAAAATATTTTCAGAATATAAAAGAAAATTATGTTTCTTGCTTTCCGATATTAGAGCAGTGATTTCTTTCCAAACTTCTTGTGATTGAGGACATTTCCTAAAAAGACGAAGACGTGTGAAGTTTACAGAACGAGCAGCAAGCATCTAGATCCGCTTCATATTATTGTTTCGTTTGGTAGAATAAAAACAGAAGAATTCAAAACGGACTTGTTTAACTTTATTAGTAAAACCGTTTTTGTAAAACAACCAGATTTCAAATTTTATTCATAAGGTGTCAAAGTCCTGTCAGAGTGGAGATCAGGAAGACCTTTGGAGCTCCGTTCCACACCCCTACTATAAACATTCCTGGTATCAAACTGGAAGATTTCTTTTGAAATGAAAAAATAAAACATTCAAACTTTAAATTCTTTCCATTAACAGATTATTATTCTCAAAGATGAAACATTTAGAGCATCTTTCCAAGAGTGGATGATGTTCAGAGAACCCAGGCCTCCATCAGTGTCCTCTAGACTAAACCTCTCCCACTAACGTCCTATTAAACCAGCTTTGGTTTGGAGGTTTGTTCATCCTGCTCAGACATTCTGAGAAATCTATTTGGAGTTGAAAAGGATTCATCCAGCCTCCTAACCTCCTACATTTGAAAACTCCCTTTCAGTCGAAATGAGCAGCTGACTTGCAAGCAGCTAGAGGATCATTACTTTCCTCCCAGTAAGAAGGGTGTGAAAACTTTATTCAAATAAGATTCACCAGAAATCATGATGGAGCAATTCCTAAAAGAGTGAACCAGTGAAATAGTGTTTGTGTTTATATTTTACAAGGCTAAAGCTCCTTCTCTTTAAAAACAATATGGCAGCACCACTAGGTTTGCAAAGATGGATCTGAGTGAACTCAAGGAGATTCTGGAACAATTTATTTTGGGAACAATGAGACTAAAACAGATTTGATCATAATCTGCAAGCATCAGATTTCTTTTTATCTGCTTATAATAAATTGACTGAAATGTGAGGCCATCTGTCAGACAGGTAAAGCTTGGTTCAAACAGAGTGTACAATAGAATGAATAAAGGTAAACGTCCACAAACACGTTTGTGGTTAAAAACAAAGAAGGATTTATAAATGGATAAATCATGTAATTCTTACATTTTCTACTGTATCCAAAACTGCTACATCTGAAGGAACCCGAAACCAATACTGAAGAGTTGAATGAAAACAACACTTGTGCACTTTTAAGTGAGGAAGCTTGTTAAACTGTTGAAAATACCAGATTGTCATTAAAGTTTTTCTAGCAGACTCACCTTGTTTCACATGGAGGTTGGGCTGTGAAGCTGAGATTGCTTCCTTTAGGGCGGCTGGTTAGCAGCAGCCTCTCCTGCAGTCCGTTCCACTGCTCAGCGTTAAGTTTTCCTTTACAGCTGTGCGCTTCGGTCCGCGCCTCGGTGACCCTCCGCCAGCAGCGGCGACCCCCCAAACCTTCAGCTGCAGCCTGGATTTCCTGAAGCCCGTCCTCTTTCCTTCTGTCCTCCTCCCCCGGCTCATCCATCACGCCATCCTTTAAAGCCGCTCCCGTCCAAACAAAAGCCGTCTTCAGCTCTGAGGTAGACGGACTCAGCATTGCATCAATGTTTGACATAAGGTCAAAGAAATCTGCCAGGCCGTCTAAAGCATCTGTAACCGCCTTGGCTGCACATTTTTCCGGTTTGTCACATGAGCTCATAGCTTTAGAAAGAGTCTCACTGAGTGATGATGTTCTTTGAGGTCTGTTAGTTAAATATGACGCCGAAGCGGTGCGTCTCTGTCGGCTGAGCCTGGAGGACCTGAAGCAGGTTGGTGACTCACATGAACCGATGGGGTGATAAAGTTGGAAGAGGCGGTCAGCTTTGGGGGGCCTCGGCTCAGTCTGCAGCTGGGGGTTGGATACAGGGGCCGCCATGGGGAGCAGCAGCTCTAGGTTGGAATACAGCAGAGGCACGTCTCTTCTCCAGCTCTCTGATAGGATTCTCAGAAACTTCGATATGTCTGTTTCAGACCAGGACTCAAGCTAAAGAGGGAAAAACAGCATAAAAGTGTGGCGCATCACAAAAGCATGAAGGGCATAACTGTGAGGTAAAAAGATATAACTTTAACAAATACAACCAAAAAAGTCTTCTTATTTGATCCCAGTGTGAATGGAAAGTAAAGTTATTACCTTCAGGAACTTTAGAAGTACTTTCAGGGTCAGAGGATGGAGCCCCAGCATGTATGCAGAGCAGCCTGGAGGAAACTTTAGGACCAAGCCGCCACCGCCGCCTCCTGGCGAGCTCCAATCCGGATCTGGAAACAGAATTACTGCCATGTTTGGGTTTTTAACAGGAGTAGTGAGAATATTCAACCAAGCAAGGGTAGCATTAGTTCGTAGTCATCCATGAAATCTGTCAAGAGTAAATATATTTGGCAAAATAGCAACTTAAGTACTATTTTTTTTTTTATGTTTAAAAAATGCAAAGTTATGTTCGGATTTTGTTATTTATAAGTATAAAAAAAATACTTTGAGAGCGCACGCTTCTGCCAAGCAACACATTTTTCCCCAAATTGTGACTTACTGAAAGCTGCTCATTATAACCAAATTTAAACAAACTGTTCTTTGGCAGGAGGGAAATCTCTGGTGAAAACATTTCCATGAAACCTGTTCATAAGTTTTAAACTGATTCTGCTAACAAACCAACAACGTTGCCTTTTCTTATGCATTTCTCTTCAGTAAAATACCTCTAGACTGTCAATAGTCCCTGCTACCACCCTCTGGTTTGGGGGGGGGAGTGCTTGTTTCACCAAATATCCTTATCTCACAATCACTAAAAAAAAATCCTTCATCAAAATCTAATGGATTGTTCTTTGGGATGAGAGACACCTCTGATCAAAATGTCATTAAAATCAGTCCATACATTTTCAATTTATCCTGCACACAGACAGACAAACAATCTACTAAAAACTTAATCTCCATTGCGGAGGTAAAAAAATATAGAAATATTATGATTAAATAATAATAAATTTGGACAGATGAAGCTCTTTCCCAGGTCATTTTCTTCAGTATAAATATGAATCCTGGGCCCAGGATTAAAACAAACAGTATTGCTGCTAACTTTGTCGCTATATTTAGCTCCTTTTCATTCCCCTCTAGCAAGAAGGACCCTCTCAGAATTAAGGGGCTTCATCTCAAGGGGCTATCCACTCAATACGTTTAAAAATTTATCCATAAATGTTGAGAAAGGATAAAGAAACTCCACCTGATCTCAGAAGTTACTTGTGGCGAGTAGAGTGACCAGAACATTTACTAAAGAGTAGCAATTGTATCACATCATTAAAGTAAAAAGTAGAATAAATTACAGGTACTTCTTAAAGTTTGTTTTCTTTTTTTTCCCTCTAAATTTTAATCAAGCAAATGGAACTAGTTTGAGGTTTAAACAACAAACACATTCATAAAAGTTAAACACACCGTTAGAGCCTGTTGGCTCCTCAGGAAATCCTCCATCCTCAGCCGTCCATCCTCTGCTGCCGTTAATCCAGAGCTGCAGCTGCAGCAGGCAGCGTCTGACGTCGCCGCATGAGAGTCTAAAGAGGCTGCCGGCTTCATCTGAAGGCAGTCGAACGTTTTCAGCAAGACACACCAGCTGCAGGTAACTACAGATGTTCAGCTTTTAAAGAAAAAAGACGGAAGGTAGAGTTGGATCAGTTGACAGACTGATTATCTAACTGTGCGACCAGTGAGGTGAAAGGAAAACCGTGCTGTAAAAAGACGGGGAAGTGGCTCACTGCTGATGGTGCTTTGAAAATGATTTCGTCCAGGCAGCAGTCAAATCTCTCTCTGAATGAGCGATCTAAGGAAAAGCACGTTCAACATCTCAGCGTGTCTTTAAATGCATCCAAAGTTACAGCGTTCTGCATTAGAACATGAAGTTAGATCACGTGTGTACATCCATCATGTGCGTGAAGGTCGTCATTTGGAGATTTAGATAACCTGATCAGTTTGTTTTCTTCTCCTACATGTGTAGAAAACATCTTTGAAGGTTTTTATAAACAGGAATTGGGTGTTTGGGATTTCCTCTCACTCTCAAAGGGCTATAAATATAAACACAGGCCTCTAAGTTAACATACACACCCTAACTTTAACTTGTTGACCTATTCCTGTAGCTCACTGCTAACCAGCTTTGTATTTTCCCAAACCAGTCTGAACTGCTTTCATCGTTACTTTCCTTTCATAAAACTGTGGCCACGTTTCAACCAGCTGGCTATTGATTCGCCGTTCCTTCATGGCTCCTCCCACTTTGTGTTCAACACCAGTGATATTTGTAGCTGAGCAGACCTTTAGCATGATGCTGCCACCACCGTGTGAGACAGTCAGGGTCATGTTTTTAGGCTTTTTGAGCCTAAGAATGTGCCATAAAAAAAAAAAACAGGCTGTTACCAGAATTTTTTTTTTTGTTTCGTTTACTGGTGAAGCTTTCCTGCACATTTGAAAGTGACTTCAATGTTTCAGTAACTTTAATTAATAAAAGAAGCAAGAGGGTAAAGAGGGAACTTTAGCAGAATTCTGTTGCAGCTGTCTGAAAACTTTTGAAGCTGTGTGGTTTAGAAAGAAATGTGTAATAATAATAAACATTTGAAGCCAATATTTGGAAACGTGTTTTGTTTCCACCCCAGAAAAAAAATCAAAAAAGCTGCATTAAATTTTTTTAAAGCCCCTAATTTAGATGAAATACCATGATCAACATCATTTCTATGCAACTTGATTACTAATGAGAAACTAAGTTCTAAAAAAAAAAGAAAAAGAAAACTTACCACCGGTTGTCAGGACGACCGGTCGTTTGGTGGTGGCCATGAAAGCCTTTATGGCTGCCAGGAAACCAACATCGTCCTCAAATATGACATCAACCTGTCGGAGCAGGATGTGTTGAATAAAAACCAACCAAAAAGCAGATTTTAAATGATCCGTCAACCAAAGTTTTACCTCCTCAAACAGAATGAGTGACGTGGCTGTTTTTTTGATGGTTGGCCCTGTTTGATCAGATCCTAACTTTGCAACTTCCTCCGCCTTTGGTTTTCTAGTTGTTGATACGTCACAAACATCCACATGATCTGCTTCTCCCTTCACCTTAAAGTAGTGAGCTAAAGTGACAGTAGATGGCTTAGCTTTGAATTTACGACCAGAGGAGCTTGAGCTTCGAGCTGCACGTCTTTTTGATGTAGAAGTGATATTTTTAGGAACTATTTTTCCTGTAAACATAAATAAAAAGGCATTAGGAAATAAGGGTTTATAAAAGAATTCAGTGGAAAATGCATAAATATTTAGAATTTAAAAAAATTTTTTAAGCTTCTGTGAAAAAACAAAATCCATAATTGCAAGTAAAAAAAAAAAATCAAGTGTAGCCATATAAGGAAGAAGTATTTGGTAAAAATGAAACTCAAGCACAGCGTTTTTAGTCTGTCTTATTACATAATTTTAAATAGTACATCAGGTGATGTGCTATTTAAAACAAACAAACAAAAAATCCAGGCAAAATAAGCACTTTTCCAAACCAGTTTTCTTCTCAATATAAAACTTTTTAACCCATTATCTCCACTGACAACATTTACTACTTACTGTATTCAAGCTTGACCGGCAAATATAACAATAGATTCACCGCGTATAAAATAAGCTCATCTAAAAAAAAAAAAAGCAAAACTCTCAGTTTGACAAACAACAAACTTGAATCACTGGAGAACTATTGTTTAAAACAACTTGTTGGTATTAATTTTGCTTATTCACACTGGATGAAGTAGTCAAACATTTGAATCAAGAGCGGCAACATTTTACTAATATACAACTCTAGTAAAATGAAAATTATGATGCAGTAAAACTACTTCTAAAGGTTTTTTTTTTTTTCTTCAAAAAGATACACAAATAAATGTAACTGGGTGAATGTAACTAGTTACTACACACCTCTGAGTGAAAATCTAATCTCCTTCTTTTATCATGTACATATGTGTAACAGACATTAGATAAACAAATGAAATTCTTGCTGTGTTTCATGGTTTTCCTGTGTTGAGTGTTTTTGGCGCCCCCTACTGGTTGCCTATTAATGCAAAGGGAAACCAGAGATTCCACACAGTCTTGGCGTTTACCACAGCACAGAGTAAAACCGTTTATAGTATTATTAGTTATGGTCAAAGTTAAGGTCAAAGATTCACTTGGAGTTTTGTTAAAGAACACAGAGTAACTGGTGGACAAGTAGGGAAGCTAACTGCGCTGTCTGCATGTTGTTAACCACTCATTGCAGGTAATTATTTTACATTAAATGTCAGTAATCGGTCTCAGTTATATTTGCCGTTAGTTATACCGTAGTTTGTTATAGTTCCCGTTTCCATGACAACATGTGGCCAGCTTTGTTTCTGTGAAACACCAGAGTGTACCGTTAAGCAATTTAATAATTTTTATTGCTGTTTGTTTTTATTTTTCTTATTTATTTCATGTATAAAAGAAAAGACCAAATTGTATTAAATTAATTTTGAAGATGTGATATCAACCTCACTGTAATCAGCGTTTGCAAATCACAGTCTTTTTGCACTCTACTGTGTGCATAGAGTAACTGGTGGAGCAGTAAGGAAGCTAACTGGGCTGTTTGTATGTTGTTAACTACTCATTGCAATAAACGACATAAAAACCAAGCAACACTCTTCTGGGTGTGTATGATGGGATGGGTATATGGGAAGCTGTCACATATGCAGCCATTTGAAATGAGTATAGATTTGTAGATATCTGAAATTTAGTACAAATTTGATTCCAGATTATTTAAAAAGGTCATTTTTACTAGCAGAAATGTAATTATTGATATTTGTATTACAATTCTGACTAGGAGTTTTGTCATTTTGACTTGGTGGAATGCCTTAGTCCTATCTATAATAGAAATGAGACAAGTCAGCTTCTCTATTTTATGATAAAACACAGTGCCATTTGTCTGTTGAAAGTTAGCCAAAGTATGTTTGTACTGTATGTTATAGTATCTATAATAGCATTCTGTATAGGCATATTAAAATTTCAGATATCTGAAATAGCTTTTTAACGAGTCATTTATTCCGTAGTTGACGTCTGTAAACATTTTTTCAAATGCAATCCAGGCCACTATGGGTATGTGGTCCTAAATCCGATATGTATCGGATCCTTTCAAATACGGCCAGGTTGCATTCATCCGACCTGAATGTCATTAACACTTTAACAACGGTCACCAGTCTTTGTACTGCTACGCAGAAGCGGGAAGAAAAACAGCAACCATGGTGGACGATGATATGGAGAGCAGTCTTTATGTTTAACTTTCTTGATAAGATTGTCTGGTTAATGCTCTGGATTAGGTTGGGAAAGAAATTAAAGATTGCAAGATGCCCTCCAGCCCTACCATCCATGCTTACTTCTGGAAACACAGAGCACGCTCGCTACTTGTGACGTCATTGCGTCCTCTACTGGGCATGCAGGACATTTAAGTTGTATGAATGCAGTTCACACAGATCACATACAAGTCGTATATATTCGGATATGTGAACGAACACCTAAAAAAACAAAACAAGATTTCATCAAAAAGTTGGAATTGAGCATTAAGGCCTGCAGTGTGAACATAGCCGTAGATGCATTCCTGGTCCAACAAACGCCTGTGCTGCCTCCTCAGCAGGTTCATTAGATTAAGGTGTGTTGAAGCAGTGCAGGGCTAAACTGTAACTAGTTCAACTGCTGACTCGAAACATTTATTCTCCTTAGAAGCCTCTTTTTATTTCACATTACAAATAAGAGACTAAAAACAACATTGATTGGGGGGGGGGGGGGGGAGAAAAGGTATTAAAGTTTTTATTGCAATTCAGAAAACCTCCCAACAGACCTGGTTGTACATGAGTGCAAACATCTTACCTGGTAGGGCCTCAGGTTTCGGGGCGGAGCTGTTAATGCTGTAGTGGTTAAAGTACGCAGGCTTCAGGGGATCGTCTCCTGGGATGTCCACCAGGTGAGACTGTGTGGCCTCCTTCAGCTGAGCCAGAACATGGCGCCCGCTGCGCTGAGAGGAACAGTTCACCTCAAACACCTGTGGTTTGTAGAGAGGAGGGGATTCCTGGTGACCTATCTAATCACATCCCGCCAAAATAAAAGAAAAACAACAACTCTGGTGGTTAAAACCTGTTATTTTCCAAATAAACAGGAAAGTAAATGGAAGATGTAATAACTTCTATCAATTAAAATGTTTCAAATGGGCGTGCAGGTGGCGCAGTGGTTAGTGCGCACGACCCATGTACGGAGGCCTTAGTCCTCGACGCGGGCGACCCA
>JAUZNJ010104170.1:0-20826 GCA_034780135.1 Jordanella pulchra | reverse complement strand
GTGACCCTAGCCAAATGAAAAACTGGTGAAAAAGAGTCAGAAAAGATGAGGAGGAGAAAAAATGTCAGTGGCCTCCAGCTGTAAACCATTCCTGATTTGATGGTCGTCTCGGTGTTGCCCCTCTAGTGCAACAGTTGTTAATTTCATTAACACCAAAGCAGATGAAACGGGTTAACAGTTTGCTACTTACCTGACCGAATCAATATCCTAGAAGTTTAAGTAAACTGATGATATACTCTGATTTTAAAGTGTTCCTTTAATTTTTTTAAATAGTGTATATATATATATCTGTGTGTTTGTTTTTTGTTTTTTTTAATCCTTGTAGATCCCACTACAGTGAAGTTCTACTCTCTGAAATCTTGTGTTTAAATTTAATGAAAACTTTTAGCAAAAATCTTAAAATGGGTGAAGTTGTGATGATAATAAGGCAGGTATGTCAGAGTCATTTATTGGTTTTAATTTTTTAGAAAACATGCCAGGAAGTTATAATTAATTAATAAAAACAGTCTGAAAATGTGAATCATTTTTTTATGTCTCTATGCCAGCTTTGGGATTTTGATTCTTGTCTTAGTTTTTTTTTTTTTTTTGCAATTTAACTATCCTACAAACTTTATGTAAACATCATGAAGATGATTTTCAATTGTGTTTTTATCATGACAGGTTAAAAACAAGGACCAGAGATGGCCTGGTTGAAGAGGAAGCCAAAAGAGCCAAAAAGCTACAAGGGGATGGATTGGGACTGGAGGACTTTGCTCAATTTCTTAACCTCCCAGTTACAGACATGCTTAGAGAAGTTCATCAACTCTTTGATCAGGTAGAAAACGGACAGACAGAGACGACGCCTTCAGTCTACGAATGCTTCAAATATTGTTATTTTCTCTTCTTAGTATATTCAAGGCATAAATAAAAGAAATATATTTTTTTGTTCCTCATACAAAAACAGGTGTCTGTATTTCATAATATTTTAAAGAAGGTTATAGATACGGAGGGTCTGGTCCAGCTGTTGTTAGGAAAGAAGTAGGGATAGAAAGGACAGACAACCAATCGGTTATGTTTTTGGACTGGTACCTATAGAGAGGAAGGAAGAAGAGTTAAACAAACTGAGATGCGTAACAATGAATTAAAGCTTGATGCATGTTGTAAAACTGGTCCTGTTCTTTTTTTTTTATTTCACTTAATCTGCCCTTTATTCCAGGCTGATGATGGGAAGATAGACGTCAGACGTTACATCATCGCTCTCTGTACCGTACAGTGGCCTCATAAACCCCTGGACACATTAAAACTGGCTTTCAAGGTGAAAACTTCCAAAAAACAACCTTAATTTGATGTTACAGGTTTTTTTCTATCCCTTTCTGAGCTCTGTGTTAAAACTACCAATGGGTTTGTAGATGTTTGAGGCTGAGGACAGCGGGGAAATCAAAGAGGATGATCTGGCTGTCATCTTGGAGATAATGTTGGGAGTAAAAGACGTCGATCTCTCCCCTCTGTTTCTTGAACTTCAAGCTGCCGACACTAGAAAGATCACTTATGGTAAGGCTCTGAATTTTTGTTTGTAAGGCCTTTGCAAAAGTCTTTTTATATTATGAAGAATTACCTCCATCACCAGTCAAAAATTTAATCAGAATTAGAAATACTTTAATAATCCCTGAGGAAAATTACTTAAGAATACTTACTTAAGATTTTTCCTAAATGAAATCTCTTTATTTTGGAAAACATGCATTGTAAAACATGGTGGTGGCAGCATCATGCCCTTCAGCAGGGAATCCTGCAATAAAACCCGTTTAGGTCCACAGAAGACACAAATTTAAGGTTTTAGCTTCCAGCCCTTAACATCCATGTGTCAGAATAGTCGAATCAAAGTCCAGACCTGAACTCGGCAGCATAAATCAGAAATTCAGATGCTTTTTATCCAGCTTGGCTCGACTTGGGCTACTTTTTTATTTTAAAATAGTCTATAATGTTCCTTTTTAAATTTTATTTAATAAAATCCTGATTAAAAAAAAAAGACTTTTTGGCTTCAATATCAAAAAGTTAGAGGCATAAACAAACACCTTTAAAGATATGAATCACTTTGCACTAGATAAGCATGTGCAGCATTTACAGGTGTGTTAAACCTGTGAACATGTCCTCTTATACGTTCGGCCTGCCTACATCACTTTTGATTTCTTCTTGGCTGTGGTGTAGTAAACGAATGCCATCTGCTTGGGATTTTATATCCACCGCCTGCTTTACAAACTGTCAAAGCTGTGTGTTTTTTTTTCTCTGTCCTCCAATAAATGAACATCCTATTTTATCTTATACAATCCAAAAGATTTCAGATCAGATCAGACAGAGGGATGGATGCTTTGATCGCAATCTGTTGCGATTGGAAAGCATCGCTTCACTCATAATATATGAAAGAATGAATCACACATTGCGCTTCGTCTGCCTTAGTTTCTTTAATGTTTAAAAATTTCTTTTGTCTCTTCCTATGCCCTAGATGAGCTTCATTGTCTCATAAAGCGGCATCCGGACTTTTCTGTGGATTGCCTCAGTTTTAAGGATCATCCACGCAGCGGCTGCATTGGTCGACTTAAAAGCTGCAATGGCCAGAGCCTCAACAAAGACGACTGAAAAGACAGACTCTTTTTTTGCGTTTGGTTGAATGTTTTATATCTGGTTGTTGTTAATCTCCGGCCACCTCTGTGCCTTACAGTGTCTGCACAGGAGGCTGTCTGTCCTCCAACTCTTCATTCTCTTTTCTTTGCTGTTTGTTTTAGAGCCTACTGTGATGTAAAAATGTAATGTTTTATATTATAAATGAGTAATTTATTTCTTCTACTAAAGGTTCAGAAACATGGGTTCCAGCTTTTATACACCTTTCCTTTCAAATAAAAAGAGAACTTTTTCAGTTAGAAAAAAATGTGACTGTACTTGCTTTACTGGAACTTTAATTATTGTCTGCATGGAATAAAAGACAAGAAGAATTGTGCTGCTAGAACCAGCTTAAAATGAAAAAGTGTCACAAACTAAACTTTCAGAAATACATTTTTTTCTTTATAATTAGTCTTTAATTTGCTTCTTGTTGGTTACAGTATGAGAGATTTATACATAATAGCATTTCATGAAAATTAAACATAAAACAAAAGATGCATCAATCTGACTGCTGAATAAATACCTTCTCTCTGTGGTCAAAAATCACATTTATAAGTGCAGCATAATAATGTTTCATTTGTTTTTCGGTCCTTTTCTAAGCAGCTCATTTTGTTGAACCCCTTGGCAGAAACTGTAGGATCATTATCTTATATTATGCTTTTTTTCCCTTCCAAAGATATGGATCATCTACTTTTTTCTTTGTGCTTTTCGTTCTTTCTTAAAAGGTTTGTATTAAAAACAATAAGAAAAAAAAACTCCATCCTGCTCTGCTTTGCTTCATTGTTGGTTTAAAAGTAGAAATCATTAACACATATTTCAGATATTGGTGCTTTCATGCAGCTACGATTCGCTCACTTTCTGCTTTTGTCCACCAGGTGGAGCTTTGCTTTAACACATTAGGAACATTTCAGATTTACATTTCATTTGTAAAGCAAGACTTTATTCTATTTTGCTTACATTATATATATCTATCCATTGTTCCTTTCCTTCTTACCTCCTAGCTGCCTAACTAACTTCCTTCCTGTTTCCCTTAACTTTACCTTCTATAGTTCATGTCTTCGAAACCCCTAATTTCCTTACTAATTTTTCATTCCTTTTGTTCTTTTAACTTACCTTAATTTCTTCCTTTTTAACCTGGATAATTGCCTTTCTTCCTTTAGTACCAACTTTTCGTTCTTGTCTTTATTCCTTCTTGTTGTTTTTATTTCTTTTTAGCTTCTGATCCATTTAGATTGTCCTCAGAGAGTGAATGATGAGTGCATTGTTATCAATGCTGTGTGCCTGTTGCCATGTCATCTTCCCTTCTTACCTGCTTCCAGTGGTAGAAATGATTCAGTAAGTAATAGTGAACTTTATATTTACAATTCAAATTAAATAACGGTAAAACAGCAAGCAGGAGCAGCATTAACTAATGTATTGAAAATGGGGATGCTGTAAAATGCTGTTCTTATTTCCACAGATATAAACAAAAACTTCCTGGAATATTTCTGCCACTCAGTGTCATTTATAGGCTGTGTTTTGTCATCTTTTTGCTCTTGTTATTAAAAAGTCCAGATGGTGGTGCTAAACCCCTGTGTTACACATACAGGAGAGCCCCCATGCACTGGTGCCCACCTGATGGACAGGAAAAGCATTACCTCATCCCTTCCTTTCATTCCTTCAGGTAAAAATAGATAGATTAAGCCTGGGCTTTGATGAGCCAAACCTGCAGAGGAGGCGCTGCAGCAGGGAGAGAGGGGTAGCAGTGAAGGAGAGAGACTAAATGGATCGTTCTGCTCCAAATCCAATTCCTAATAGCTTGAGGGAGGGAGGGAGGGAGGGAGGAGGAAGAAGAAAACAGTCAAAGAAAGAGGAGAGGCAGACAGGAGATATCACGTCTAACAATTAAGACCTGCCTTCAGGGGTTGAAGAAGGAGCTTTGAGGGGACCATATAACTTGCACACTGAGCAGCACCTCTCTTTAGTGATCTTCAAAAAAAAAAAAAGGCGGTCCGAGGAACTCATGAGGGCTGGAATCTGGTCACAGTATTCAGAGAACCACCTCCACTCGTCGCCTTGTCAAAGAAAAATCTCCCTCCTTACATCTCAGTCCAACCTGTATCGAATCCCAGTCACTGGACTGTAGCAAACATCAAAGCTAATCAACTGGAGGCATCTGTACTCTGCTGGGCGAAAAGATTATCAGTGACTGTATGAACTCTTCTCAGTTTAGAACAGCTTGTCTGTTTACAGATTTACTAACATAGAAAACCAAACACAATTGTATCAAGGACTAACTGAACATGACTGATTATTATGATTGATTTGGATCCAGAAATCTTATTCGGAGTTAAAGTTTTATATTTAACAACATTTTCTAATTAAGCAATGGTGGATTATAGGTATTTTTACTGTTGCTTTTTGTTAATGTTTTTTTACATATAACTACATGGATGACCACATTATTTAGTCCAATGAAGTATATCAAAGTTAATTAGAAGCGGATAGCTTTAAGAACTGGGAGAAAACTTGATGGATACAGAAGCAGATGTCTAATTTCCAGCAGGAGAACAGACCGTAACTACAACTAGAGCTAAAACAGAACAGTTCAGATTTGTTGAAACTGAATAGACCTAATTTCAAATGATCATGTGAAGAAAAATTAGTTGCTACTGAGCTGATTTGAAAATAAGAACAGGTAGAAATTTAAGACTGCAGAAAATCTCTTGGAAACTAAAAGATTTGCAGCTGTGGTTAAAGTAGGAGGATTGATTTATGGATTAAAACCAAATCCACTCCACACTTCAGATTATTCTTTTTGTAATAAATGATAAGAATAATCATTACAGGGAAGTTTTTGATTATAAAGTGATGCATATGAATGTATGTGTAAAGATTATTTCCTGGAATTCTGTAATTTTATATATTTGTAGTTTAGAAGCTGGTTTAACGCTACGTTACTTTTTATTTGTAAATCAAGCGTGTTTAGTGGATCTAATGTATTCTGATGCTAAAGTCTAACTCAGGAGGTGGATAAAATCCTCTTCAGCTGTCAAAGCATGTCTTTTAACTCCCTATTCAACCAGATACTGCAGCTACGCTTCGGCTTTGATTTCTGCATCACGTTCCCGTACAGTTGGAGTTATCTAAATATTTCTGCCTCTCAGCGGATTAAAGCTGTGACCTGATTCTGTTTAACTATTCACTGTTAAAGAAAAACATATTGGGGGTGGAGTGTGTGAGTGTGTATGTTTGTGTGTTTGGGCGGGTGGTGATTGATGACACATAAGAGTGAAAATGTCAGCTTCAGTTTTAGTTTTGCTTTCTTGCTGCTGAATTCTAGTCTTGCTTTGTAACTTGTCACCAACTTACCCGATTGGCTTTGAAAGTGGAAAACAACCAGAATGCAAATGTTTGGCCCAAAGTTTAGAGGTTGTGTTTTACCCATCAGGAACAGGGTATCAAATGTTTCATGATGACGTGGGAGAGTTGAGCTGTCCTACCGGCCTGTAAGTGGTGCACAATCGCTTGCCTGATCTCCCGTACTATTTACCCGCCGGTTGCCAGGTCTGCTAATTCTTATGCTAACTGAGCCAAACCAAACATTTAATTAAACAATTCAGAAGAAAAGCGGGCGACCTAAATGTTTTAACCTTTGCTTCCCACCAAGGTTCAAAGCTTGACCAATGCTGGCAGCTGCTAGGATTTTCCAACGCTGGAGCTCGGTCTCATGTGACTCTGACCTTATAATACTTTCATGATAATGTTGGCATCATAACCAACAGTAATATGTGATGTATTTTGGAACCGTCAAAACAAACAAACAAACAAACCAAAAAAAACTGCACCACTCTAGACACTCCACAGATGTATTATTTCTGGAAAAATTTATCGTTTTTGATTTAATAGTTGCAGCCATGACCTTTAAGCATGTGATGGTGGTGAGTTTGTATAGATACATCAGTAAATACCCAGGTGCTCTGCAAATACCTCATTAAGCAGCTTAAATGAATGAGCTTGCATATAAAGATACATGTATTCATGCATTAGGCTAGCTATGAAAAAAGGGTCAGCCATGAAGAAACGCAAACAGTCCACATTTTGCACATTTTTAAGTGACAAGTTATTTCAACTCTCAATGTTCCAGCCCTGATTTTAACGCTGCCAGTTCTTCCTCCTTTAGGTAACACCTCAGTCTGTACCTTATGGTGCAGAAAATCCATTCTTATTTCTCAAACAGGATGTTTGATGTAAATATCCTTCAGGGTCTATTAAGACTTTGTTCTTTAAACCTTCTTGATAAGAAAATAGCAATTGCCTTTTGAAGGGACTGATCTGCTAAACATATTCTTCAAAAAGAAATAAATAGATAAATAAATAAATAACAAGGATTGAACATATTGGATCCTTTATCTAATAAGAACAATTTTCTTTCTTTAGGCTGGTGTATAGTCCTGCTCACCATTGTTGGCAGCCCTTCATGTTTTGCATAGCTGAATGAATATCTTCAGAAATAAATGGAAATGTTCAAAACTTAAATCAGTAGTATCTTTCAATTTGAGGTCCAAAGTAATTTAACAAAGACAATTACAATTTCAACATAAATATTTGAATTGCAAAGGACAAAACAGAATCTGTTTTTTTACAAGTGTATGTAAACTTTTGACCACAACTGTACAGCTTTACCGTTTCACTTGGAGTGTTGTTTCTAACAGGTGTTTCTTTTTTCTTTACCTCTAAAATGCCTTATGCAAGCCTATAAGAACAAATTTTATCCACAGCTGAGCCGCCTCATTATCTTAACCTCAGAAAATAATTCTGCTGCTTGTTTGCATCAGCAATGAATGTTCAATATATTATAAAGCAATAGAAGTTACCAAAGAAAACTCTCTGAAAACCATCTATTTGCTTTATTATTCATCAAATGGAAAGAGATATTTATCTGCTAAGTGATAAGTTCTTAATGAGTAATTAACACTTTTGCAGCCTCACAGGTATTGTCATCTTTGAACAATTCTAACACTAATTCTAAGTCAGGTTTAACAAATATACACTAAAATTGGTTGATAAGGCCTGTCTCTAAGATTGTAGTCAAGATCGCACCAACCGAGACCGAGGAGTGCCGAGACAAGACCAAGACCTTGAGGGGCCAGGGCCAAGACCATATATGGTCTTAGTTTTGTCTTGGTCTTGACCTCTAAAGGTCTTGGCATTGTCTTGGTTTTGGTACTCCTTTTTCTTGGTTGGTTGTCTTGACTACAGCAGTACTTGTCTTGTTGTTTTTCTGAAGGTAATTCATTAGCTGGGTCAAAGCTAAGTTCACACTGCAGACAAATGTGGTCCAGATCCTGAAGTGACTCAGGTAAGATTCTTCCCTGACTGTGTGAACAGACCAAGTCAGATGGAATCACATTTGTATGTGGTTTAAAATCCAATATAGGTCAGATCTTTTGGAATCTGACTGCGATCTGAACAACCAAGTGAACCGTATGTCGATGATGTCACTCTACCGATTGGACAAACCATTTATATAATACAACAAACATGGAGGACAGCATAAATGGAGGTGTACAGTGGAGGTGCAGCAAAATTTTAAACTAAGTATTTAGGTGGATATAATAACCCAAAAGAAAATCGAGGGGTCATACCGTAACAGGTCAGTTGACTGCAACGCTGCACACACATTTCTCCTTGGAGATGTTGCTGCCACTGTTCCTCCAAAAGCCCCAATTAATAGTTTAGCTCTCTTTCTCCTCCGTCTCCTTTTCCACACTGTCAGCTGTGTGATCCGGCTACTTCCACTGCTTAACAGCTTTAAATCCATTCAACTCCTATCTCCCTCCTAAGTTTTATGTTTTATTTTCGTTTCATAGGATGCTTTAAAAATTGTGATGTAGGTGTTGAAGGAAAAAAAAAAACATGTCCTTAATTCCTCTTAGTCACTTTCTTTATGTTCATGGTCCAATCTCCTCACTTCTGAACATTTTTCCTGTCACATCCAACAGTATGAGTTTATTTATATGTATTTCAAACATCAAATGTCAAAAGCAAGGAAATTAAAAGGAAATCCTTAAAAGGAGGAACAAGCCCCCCGCTGTTTTAGTCATAGTGATCCAAGAACATCAAAACCATGCCAATAGGAAAGTGGCAAAGGGGAAGGCTTTTTCCAAGAACTTTTCAACCCTGTTACCATTACGGCTGCAATGATTAGATGGATGCTAAGCCAGGAGAATTCAAAAGCATGATTAAGATGGTTTGGAGTTTGCAAGAAATGGCCTTGTTGACAAGCAGCTATAAAAGCCTTTCAACTCAGCTATTTGAACTGGTATCCACATAAAAAGCTGTGGAAAATGGGTATGTGCACGTGTTCTCTGAGTGCACCATATTGATGGTCGATGGCTTCCACTCATAGAATATTGCCATATCCTTTATGCTTCTCCCCCATGTTTCCTATATGAGGCACTGAAAAATGCATTTGATTAAGGGACCCTGGGCACAAAAGACGCTCTATGGAGTCCATTAGCCATTGAGACAAGCAAGGAGGAAATACTTGTTTTCAGAGATGGAGAGGTGTAAAAGGAGCAAAATTGTGGTTGAAAGGTTCAAGGCAAGTACCAAGGAAATGAATCAGAACTAGGTTTGATGTGATCGTCGAAGAGAAAAGAGATGAAGAGCCCATGAGGTAGAGAGAGCTGTCAGCAGTACTCTGGAGCAAGCCTGCCTGCCGGTCTGTGGAGGAGAAACAGAAGCACAAGGACAATTACAGAGATGACAGATGTTAGAAATCAACACGGGATACACACACAATGAAGCAGTTTGTTTCAGAGCAGACTTCTCTTCCACTTATCATTGAATGTGACATTTCGTGTCAAAATTTCTTTAAAGACTTTGATCCTTCAAATCAATATACAGTACAGCATTAGGAAAAAATATAATTGAAATATAAAACCCTTTTTAAACTTGCAGACACAAATTTTTCCCAAACCCCAGTTTTCTCTATATATTATAAGTATATAGTAATAAAATCCAAAAAAACAGCTCAATCCTTTTTTAACATCCTCAGGAAAAAAAAATTAATATTATTTTATTTCAGGAGCAGTAAAGTCAAGCAACAGGTCAAAGAGTGGGGATTAAAAAACTCTTATTAAGAAACAAAATGTCCTAATGTTGACATTTTCCACTAGCTGAACATCACAATTAGCATGGCTAGCCTTACAAACGTTCAATAAATGCCATAAAAAATATGTTTCCCTTTTAACCCCTAAATTTCCACCTTTTTATATCTTGTGCACAAACAAATTGCATATACAAATGGCATTGGTCAGTAAAATAATATTCTACATCTAATTTGAAAACTAACCTCTTCTAGTTTTTGGAGATATTGTTATGATCCAGGGTTCTGTTATTCTGCTGTGGGTTTTTGTTCTCCTGTGCGCCTGTCCTTCTTTCACCACCAGATGGCACCAGGTTCTGGTTGGAGTGCGGTGTGGCTTCCAGCGGCACAGGTGTCACCAATCTAGCCTCATCAACTCTCTGCACTTAAGGAGCTGCTGACAAGTCATCAGTGCCGAGTGTTTGCCAGCTTTTGGTACCACAGAGCCTCCTGAGTCAGATCTCTGAGTTTTTTCTCCTCATTGCCCTGAATCTCCAATTACTTTGTTTCTCTGTGTTTTTCCCCCGTTACCTTCAGGTGATCCTCTGGAAGTCAGGATTCACCGTATCGCTCCTGGCTATCTTCCTGTGCAAAACCTTTCCTTGTGACGCCGTGGTTTTTACCAACTGGATGCCCGAACTCTCAGGCCCAATCCTCCGTTGTTCTCCTGGATCTTCTTCGCCCACGACTGGCAGCCAAACCGCTCCTCTAGTCTCTGACCAACCTCAGCCGACCTGTCCGTTTCCCACTGCACTCCTCCGTTGCTCCTGGACCCACAAAGGAAACAAGGACCCCGGACACTCAATACCACCCTTCAAAACCTGGAACCGATCTCCAAACGCAGGACGCAATCTTCCTAGCTGTTGCTACTCTGAATTCCAACCCGCCTTGAACTCACCATTCAGCTCTCTCTCCCAGTGACTGCCTCAGTCGGTGTTTTTCCCCCAGACCTGACTCTCGCCTCACTCCAGTGTTCATCTCTTAAAAATAAACACCTTAAATCTGATTTTGCTCTTTTGTCTTGGTGTTCTGCATGTGGGCTCGGAGCTTAAAAAAACCCAACATTACAGATATGAGTATAAATTCTGTAGGTTATATAGCTATTAAACTATGTAGTGTCAAACATGCCCCAAATGATAATTTTTTTCTTTCACAAAAAATAGTTTGCAGATTTTAATATTCTATATTTTTTGAATAATAGATAGCGGAACTCTCAAGCTCACTGCACTTGTTGTTAATGTTCTGGAAAACAACTGTGGAAAATTTCAGATCTCTAGTCATAACCATTGTGAAACTGTGACTATTTATTTATAAGGTCCGTTCGACACAACTGATACAAATCAGGAACAAAAGTGCCATACTGGTTTATTTGAGTCTTGTAATTTGACCATAAAAACAAATTTCGATATGTAGCTTTACACAAATTTTCATTCAAGCTCTTTCTTTTTTTCAAATCTTTAACTTTCAGAATTTTGACTATTCATTTCCTGTGCGTATCAAATTATTTCTCCTTTCCTCTCATTCCCTACACACACAAATAGTTAATAGAAAAGCTAAAAGCCTCCCTGTCTAAGGTAGCTGCCTTTACAAAAGATCCACAAATGAGAACAGCTAAAGAGAACTGGCATAACATTGTAACACCGGGTGCAAAAAACAAAACAGCTTAACTGTGAAAAGGAGACCACGTCCAATCATTCTTTAGATTTATTACAGAGAGTTTTGTTTCTTTCATTTCAGAGTTGGTATGGAATCCCACTCTTTTCAATAAAGTCCAACGTTTTGGTCCATTTAACACATCCAGCGCCCCGCTTGACTCACCGTTACAATGTGTGATGTTCAATTCAGCATTCTGAAAAGCATCTCGAGCCAAAACGAGCGAGGCTCTTTCTACGGCTGAATGAAGAAACAAAACGCATTTCTCTTCTCATTTCCTTGTTTTTATTGGTATCTCTTTACATCGTGCTGGAAAACATCCCTTTGAATGTCCTCTAAATTTGTTATTGAATGCAAGAACAGGTAGACGTCCCTAGGCTGACCAGAAAGCACATGCAGGTCTAATTCATCATTTCCTGTTAACGGAGTCATATTGCCATTTGACTGGGAAAAAAGACACCCCCCCCATTTAAAATGAACGGGTTGTATTTTAGCTTGCAGCCTTCTGTCAGGGACACGGAGACCTGTGTGTGGCTGAATATGCTCATGTGAAAGCATCCATCCTGCCTTCAGCATCAGTCCTTTTCACTGCAGCCATAATTACCACTGTCTGAGGGTAACCAACAGTGGCGGATCTCATTACACCATGATATGGGTCGCGTCTGCACATACAGGCACACATACAGCGCTTATTTACATATGAATGTATCCAGTTTTGCATGCATTCTCCCAGCCACCCACCCGCCCTCCCTCACAGAAAGCTAACATTTACATATAAAAGTGTTAATGTGCGACACAGACACACACATAGTCACCTATTCATACATTCACGACACACATATGGGCTACTCATAAATTTAGACACTTCCGTCAAAAGGCCTTCACCAGCCGACGGGGATATGAACCCAATATAGCATCCCGGAGATAAGCTGGTGACTCTGGAAGCAGAACTAATATTATTTGCACGGTGTCGAACGTTTATCTGGCACCGCCTGCAAAGTGATGGTTCTGTGTCACTTTTGTTTAATAATGATGTGCCAATAGTAATATGCCTGCTGGCTGGAAACCTATTACAGTTCAAAAGATTATCCAAATACAATCTAATTTGGAATATTGCATTTTGACAGGCTGTGACTGCAGGAGGTGGGATGGTAATGCGATATTTTCTTTCCTTTTTAAAGATTCCAATTAACATTTTTAATGCTCAACAAACCAATGGTGATGGCAAATATGCAGAGGTGTTTGACAGCGCTAAATCTCCTGATGGGATTCGGGGAAGGAAATAAAAAAAAGGGGTGAGAAGAATAACTTCTACACATTGCTAACTTTTGATTAGCTTAATGACGTATTTGGACGCTCCTTCCAGTTGACTTTAAGATAAAAAAGAGCTAATCTTTAAATACTGTGAAGGGTAGGAAATTGTGTCAAACTCTGATAAACTGTAAACAGAGAAGTCGTTTTTTTTTTATCTTTTATTGCTCTTTTCAGAAATGAAAGTTGTATTCTGCAGTCATTTTAACTAGCAAAATACAGAGGTATTCAACCCCTTTCAAACTTTACACACAGCAATCACAAACTACATTTATTTTCTTTTTTTATCTTTTAGTGCTTAATTGTTGTGTTGTGTTAATTGTTGTGTTTAGTGAGTAACTCTACCATCTTTGTACTTTTAAAGAATAGATATTTTTCTGGTTTCAACTTTGTAAAAAAGCACAAACTTATTCAGATTGGATGGAAAGCGTTACAAACAGCAATTTGACACAATTTCTTAATCGGGTTTAGGTCTGGACTTAGACTGGGCTAGTTTAATAGATCAAAATGCTCTAATCTAAACCGTTTGTTGTAACTTTGATTTAGGGTGCTTATCCACGGAAGATAAATGCTTACCAAAGTGTCACCCTCAAATCGATATATACTGCTAAAAGTTGAGCAATATATATCTGGCCATCCTTCTTGTTTCTATAAAGAAAGCATCTCCACATCATGATGCTGCCACCATTATGTTTTACAGAGAGAATATAAAAAGTTTTACTTCTCAAACTGTTTTTGCGGCAAAAGTATGTAGTCATCCATGAATGTGTACTGTTTTCTTTTATAACTTCTGCAAACTCCAACTGTGATTTTCTATGCCATTCCTTTTGTCACTCTTCCATAAAGGCCATATCTATGAAGCAAATGGCTGACAGCAGTCCTGTAGCTAAAGGCTTGCCGCTAAACGGTGGCGCTTTGTAGCCCCCCATGGTTACTGCTAGCCTCTTGGCTGATTTTCTGATTAATGCTATCCTTTCCAAGTCTCAGTAGGTGTTTTGCAATGTGATGGTTTTTTTTTAACGTATCCCCTCCTTTAAATTTATCCACAATGTTCTCCCTGACTTGTCTGCTGTATCCCCAGATCTTCATGAAGCCGTTTATTTATTAATACTCTAGAAAACCTCAGGGACCTTCAGAGAAAAGCAGGATTTAATGTGAAATTAAACAAAACATGGTGAACTCTATTTACTAATGACTTACGTATGCAGCTTTTTTTCAGGATTCAGATTGAGGGTTGAAAACAAGAGCGTGCCACACTTTTTGGGTTCAAATTTGTAAGAAATTCTGAAAAAAAAACATTTTACTTCTCTTTTATCATAATATACTGCTCTCTAACCACCTAGTCTGTAAAATCCTCTAGAATTCAGTGAAAAAGGATTCAATATTACCTCATGTGAAACATTTAGGTGATATTTGTTCTTTTGTAAGAAAGAGCATCTTTATACCTCACGAGAACTGCATAAATTGACATTAAACTAGAATATATGTATTACCGTATATGTTGATGATAATGGCACATGTAAGTGTGTAACATTTCAAAGTTAGAGCGGGCTTTTTCTTCTGTAACACTAACGTTTTTCTTTGAAAAGCAGTAATTATTAAAAGCCCTTTCTGTGCACCCCCGCAGCCTTGAATTTAGCTACCTTTTCATCACCTTCGCCTCATAAATACTTAACGAAAGTAGAACAACAGAGTAGATGAAATGGAGGAGAAATATGGGCTTTTTTGCAAGTTATTAAAACTAATATTAAAATCTATCTTGCATCGTCTGACATTGTTTTATATCTACGATACTATAATGCAGAATGTGTTCCTGAGGTTATTTTGTGATGAAGTGTTTTAATTTACGCTCTACCCCCCCACCCCCCACCTGCCACCCCCTGTCCTTGTTCTTTTCCTGGGCCTCCCCTTAGCTGGTTACACTTTTTTTGTCTTCCATTCCCTTATTTCCTATTTTCTTTTTTTGCATGAATGACTACTGACAGCCAGCAGGGAAGTTGTGAGTTGTTGCTTCAATCGGAACAGGCATACGAGTGCAGTAATATCACAGGCGTAAAATTATTGGTTTCAACTGGCTTTTCGATTGCCTTTGACATCTAAAACATTTCAGCACCTTAAACTTTGTACTTTCGAAGTATTTGCTGCAATGGTTTCTGCTACAACTGTTTTTAGGAGGCATTTGAAAATGAAAGCAGCAAACAGCTGGGGTATACCTGCTCTGGTAATTTATGCACAGATTGCTTGTTCACAGGCTTGCTGTTAAGCTTATGCTCTCACACCTGGTAGGACTGACAAGAAAAAAGCTTTTATTTTGTTCATTTAATTAACCCTTTTCTTCTTGTTTAAACATCCTGAGCCAACACATACTTAATAATTCATTCATGCTGTTAAAGAATCATTTCTATCTATGAAGAGCTTTTTACATTTATCTAAGGTTAGTATGTGTATTTATTCCAATCGGCTCTTACCTGCATACGGCTGCTTCAAGTGTTGGAATAAATTAGTCATTCTCTTTTAGTTTAGTAAACACCAGAATCATATTTAAAAAGATAGTTTGGATTTTTGAAGGTGACAGTCCTTGTTTAGCAGGAGTCACTTTCTAATCTGCATTCATCAGTGTTTCAATTTCATCCTTTTTTGGGACAGAATAACGTTGAGAATGGGGGCATACATACAGTTGTGGTCAAAAGTTTACATACACTTGTAAAAAACATAATGTCATGGCTGTCTTGAGATTCCAATAAGTTCTACAAGTCTTATTTTTCTGTGATAGAGTGATCGGAACACATACTTGTTTGTCACAACTGTATGTTTTAAAATGACAGTTTGTCATATCTGTTAGGAAATAATAGAAACATTTATTTGAATAGCTAATTAAAGTATAGGTGTGGCTGTTCATGAAAGAGTGAAGCACTGAAAATAACCTCTATGAAATGTGACGTAATAGTTGGGGAATCTTATTTTACACTAGGGTTTGAGCTTTTTCTGGTATATATAACTAAGAGGATCCTTTGGATTCTGAAAGCTGTTAACGATTCTAAAGTATCCTATTTGTTTCACATACTCTGTCATATTAACATTTTTTATCATGTACAAGCAACTTAAGGGGAAATCTGATTTCTCAAAACTGGTCATGGGGTAATATCTGTGAAGGTTCTCAGTCGTCAAGGTCCTGGTCAAAGCTCGAAAAGTTTAATTTAGGCAACTGGACGTTTCACCTCTAATCCAAGGGGCTTCTTCAGTAACTGATGCAGGAGAAAACATGGATAACTAGAAAAGCACTCGGAGAGCGCAAACCTCCACCAAGCAGTTTGTTTGTTTGTTTGTCTGTTTATCCGGATCATCATCAAAATGTAATCATTTGTCAATGGTTATAATACAGCCCATCTGTGAAAATTTGAGCAAAATCCATCCTTAACTTTTTATCTGAAGTTGCTAACAAACAAACAAACAAACCAATGCTACCAAAAACATAACCTCCTTGGCAGAGGTAACTATACTGTAGGTGTGACAAAGAAGAGGGAGGGGGAGAAAAGAATCAAACGGTGACTCTGATCCCTCCAGATCCCTCCTCCTGGTACTTTTGGAGGTTCTGATGGGTCGTTAGCTTCATTGTTAGAGTGGTTTCGGTCATATGACTCTTTAAAGGTCATGTCAGGTGAAGGTAGGTGAGAGGTAAAAAAAACAAAACAAAAAAGATTTACCTCTCACCTACCTTCACCTGACTAAGAACTGAAGAAGCCTCTTGGATGAGAGGTGAAACCACTCCTAGAAAGCTTCCAGTCCAGTTGCCTAAACTGAACCTTCCAAGTTTGTCATGGGGTAATCTTTTGAAAATGAGCTTGATACTAAACTTACTAGCTTCTGCTTATCCATTAGTGTCATTGGGGGGCTGGTGAGTATTTTTCAGCTGGCTTTGGGTGAAAGGCAGGATAAACCCTGGACTAGTTGCGAGCACCATCGCAGGGCAGAGACATAGAACCGTGCACACATACTCACATGTGCCGATCAAAAAAATAGTCATGTTTTTGGTCAAGAGATAATTCACACCTGCTAATTTCACAGCTTTGAAGTAAATAGTAACATATTCTATGCTGATAATTATGAATGAACATCCAGTAAAATGTATATTTCTTAGCTTTCTCAATCTTTACTTGTCGACCTGATTCTGGTAAGATGCAGTAAGAGTGAGGTTTTAGGCGTTTACAGCCTGATAGAAGGGACCTTGTAATCAAGATGAATTGTTACCAGATTTGTTTCTTCCAAAGCTACATCTTGCAAGAAGCTAACAGGTGCATTAGCCTTGAATACAGAAATGTTTTGGACCAATGGCATGCATTGACATGTATGACATCTGCTAAAAGCTACTGAAGCAGAACAACCTGGACATGGGAGGCTGGGGCCACTTCAGTTTGAAGAATTGTACTGAATGTCCGTCCAATGTAGACAGTTTTCACAGGAGCCTTTCCAGATGGATATGGATGCTGTGCAGAAATCAAATTGAACCACACATATCGATCTGGCTCATGCAAGGTTATGACAGAACATCAAAACCTGAATGCTGTTTGTTTTAGTATCTTTTTGCTATCGGGCCTCTCCTGCCTTTGCATTGAAGCTAAGGTATCATAAGCACAAAGATAAGTTTTGCATTCGTTAAAATAACTGCAGCAGGTTTTCAAAGAGAATTCTGATTTTGTTTATGAGGTAATGGGACTAAGAACACCGGCTGCACAGTTTGTATCCCTGTTGCCTTGCAGCAAGAAGGTTCAGGGTTCGCTTTCCAGTCCAGCGTTTTTCTGCATGAAGTTTGCATGTTCTCCCCTTGCATGTGTGGTACTCTGGCTTTTTCCAACAGTCCAAAAACATGACTGTTAGACTAAATGGCTTCTCTAAATTGTCTTTAGGTGTATGTGTGTCTGCGTGTGTGTGTGCATGGTTTGTCTCTGTGTTGCATTGCAATGGACTGGCGACCTGTCTGGGGTGTAACCCCTTTCACCCATAGACTACTGGAGGCAGGCACCAGCCTCACCGCAACCTTGATGGATGAAATAGAACAAGACGGATGAATAGATGGGTCTCAGAACACATAATATCAAATGAAGTAATAAATATCTTTGACATTTTTTTTAAATCTCTTGCTTTGGTTTAATGTTAAAGGTGTAAAAAAACCAACAGGTGAGCAGGACCCATTTTGACAGCTCTAATTGTTTGTTTTTTGTTTCCAGCCAAACTTTTTTCATCTTCAGAAGCCGGAACATCAGCACAGCTCAAACCTGATGGGGTTTCAAATGTGAAGAACTTCCTGTTAAATCAGTGTATACTGAAAGTTTAAAGCTGAAAAATCATATTCTGGGGAGGCATTCTTCAACTGACCCGACTGCCTCCATGCTACTGTACATACCATCAGCTTTGTGCATGCAGGCAGGATACTGTGACCTACTGTAGAGTATTTCATGGTGAGGAATTGAACATTATGCTCCTCAGATAAGAATTTGGGCACTGCGCCGGGATAGATTGAGCTGTGGTTGCAGATGGAAATAACATCTCTTCATCTCATGATGTGTGAGACATCAGCGAGGTCGACCGTAACCATTTCTTCAGCAGAATTCTGATGAGCTCATTGGCGATGTGATTGCCTGCTGTTGCTTCATTTGTACTGGAGCTGTGCTCGCATCTCTGGTCCTTTTAGACGAAATTCTTAATTTCTATCTGAGTGCGTGTGAAAAAAATTGATATATTGAGTTTAGTCTGGGTACCTGCATATTGCTTTATTTTATTTTTTTTTCAGTAAGTTGTAATAAAAATAATGACACAAGGCAAAGCTGTTTTCATTTAAGTCCTAAGTGAAAAATCAACCAAGCAGTAGGAAGTATGGGTGATAATTACCATGTAATGAACTCCACATCTTCAACTCATGTGGATGTGAAACAGGATTGAACTCTTTTCATTTGTGTCACCCTCCTACTGAGAATTTCTCTGATATGGTCCACCTATAGTATCCTGCACATCTTACACAAAACAGAGGGGGAATGTCACTGAAATCCATCCCTGATAGAACAACAAATTAATGCACACATTTGTTATATTTGACAAACCTTTCTGTGCATCACAGCATATGAAATATCCTTCCAGTAAAGTAAAAACTGCATGATTTCGAAATGTTCTGGGTGCTACATAGTAAACTGGAATCACCTTCCAATTATGATAATCTCTCTACGGTTAGAAGGGAAAAGACACAACAGACAATATGAACAACCCTTGTGGCTTTAGCAGTTATGTGCAAGGAAAGAAATTTGAAAGAAGAAGGAGGAGGATGATGATTTGGATGCAGTCATGGCTGAAAATAAGAGGAAACTAAGAAACTAAGATGGTAGTTTTACAGAGAGAGTTGGAGCTTCATGTTTATTATTCATTTATCAGCAGTTGGCGTCTATAATATCTCAAAAAGTTATGATTATATCCTTTACACTGTCGTATACAGTGAGTATGGAAAGTATTCAGACCACTTTAAATGGTGCAGTCTTTGTTTCATTGCATCCATTTCCTTAAAACAGAAAAGTTTTCTTTTATTTTTTAATTATTGTAAACTCAGCACCCCAATGACACCTAAAATAACAGAAATGTGGAAATTAGTGTCCATTTATTAAAAAAAGAAAAACTGAAATATGTGGTGCTGAGTAGACATTAATAAGAAATCAAATAAACTTTTTCTATTTTAGCAATTGGCTGTTGTGAAACAAAGAGTGCAGAATTTAAAGAATTTTCAATACTTTCTGTCCCTATTGTATCTTTCATATGTCATCTGGTTGCAAGACAATGGCAGCCATTCATGAACCTATTTGACTTTAGGGCTTAAGACTCCAGATATTTACCCACAACCAAATGCCAATAATTGAAGAAAACCCAATCAAACAGTCACATTATTCAAACTGAAGACTCTTACAGAAATGACAAAAGCACATTAAAGAAAAGGGTCAAAAAACCTACGAAGAGGCTAAAAGTAAGACGCACTACGCTGATTATATGGCAAGACATAATAATGCTGTTTCATCCATATGTCGGGCAGGGGGAATAAAACCTGAACCAGAGTCTTTAGTTGCAGTTTCAAAAGGTAAATCTGACACAAAAAAACATGAGGGTACTTAACCTAAATTATATTAAACCTACTTGAATTGGTACTGTAACTAAATATTTTGTAAGTATTATGTAAGCATTCATTCTATCTAAAGTTATTGTGTAATTAATGTATGTACTGTATGCTTTTTCCATTCTTTGAAACCCCATAATTTGTTTGTAACTCTATATTTTGTTTAACTTTAATTCATTTAGTAAAACATGAATTTGTTATGATCATGTATTTTAAGTAGATCAGTTATTAAGTTCTTGGGTAGCGATGGCTACTCTTTACTTATGATTAAGTGAAAATAGGATGAAGTAGTGCTACTTTTACTTGAGTATAATTTTTGGGTACTCTTCCCACCTCAATTTTTGGGTACTCTACCCACAAAACCATATGGGGGGGCAGCATCATTCATTTCTTTGCATGTAACTAGAATTTTATTCAGCTTTGACTGATGACTTTAGGTCTCTGTTATAAAACTAAAGAGAAAGAGGGATTATAATTTACAAAATAAAGTACCCAAAATTACTCTGCAAGCGGTGCTCAAGCACCCCTCTGTAGTCATAACCAAGAACAGTGTGGACTCAACTTTACTCAGATGTGTTAAAAAAAGGCTCTAATGTAATATTTGAGGTAAAAACAATAGATTCAATTGTTTTTGTACAACCAGCTTTCATAATTTGGCTCATTGGAACAGTAAATCAAAACTACAATGTCTAAGCTGCCTGTTCTCCGAGTCCACCCGTGGTATTGGTACTTCCTTCCATATATATCTGTAAAGAAACCTAACTGGGAACCTGATTACGCTAAAAAGTGCCCCCAGGTATGAATGTGTGAGTGTATTATCATTTGTACTGCATGTCTCTGTGTTGCTCTGTGATGAACTAGTAAACTGTCCACAGTTCTCCCACTTAAAAAGATGAGAGAGGCCTGCAATTTTCATCATAGATATACCTCAGCTACGAGAGACAAAAGG